>CM050168.1:276012828-276297828 GCA_027410445.1 Discoglossus pictus | reverse complement strand
CAACCTCCCTCCTCATCCTCAACCCCCTTCTCTTCTCAACCCCCTCCTCAACCTCCCTCCTCATCCTCCCTCCTCATCCTCAACCCCCTTCTCATCCTCAACACCCTCCTCATCCTCAACCCCCTCCTCAACCTCAACCTCCCTCTTCATCCTCAACCTCCCTCCTCATCCTCAACCTCCCTCCTCAACCTCCCTCCACAACCCCCCATCCATAACCTCCCCATCCTCAACCCCATCCTCAACCTCCCTCCTCAAACCCACACCTCAACCCCCCCATCCTCATCCTCTCTCTCAACCCCCCATCCTCAACCCCCCTCCTCAACCTCAACCCCCCTCCTCAACCCCCCATCCTCAACCTCCCTCCTCAACCTCCCTCCACAACCTCAACCCCCCTCAACCCCCCTCCTCAAATCACTTAAATGATGCATAAAAATAAGTGATGTGATGAATGATAGATAATAAACAAAAATATTGCAATATATATAAACAGCTGAGTGATCTAAAAAAAAAAGTGTATATAGAGTGAATAAATGTCTAAAAGCAACAAAGGATTACTCCTCTAATGGGAACAAAATGAAGTGACTGGTGCAAGTGTTATTTGTTAACTATTAATGTTAAATATAAAAAAGAAAGAATATAATAATTCTATTTTATATACCTCCTCCATAGTTAGTGAAGGTGATAAAGAGGAAACCATGTTCTAGCTGCGGTGTGGTAGGAAATAGCTACCACTGAAATATTTTCTTACTTGGGTATATAAACCCAAATATATAAAGATATATGTCTATTAACTTATATCTCATAAATATTCAAATGAAAGCCATAAAGTTGAAACCCTCATTAAGTCCATAGGGAGAAAGGGCTTTGAGTTTATAGATCCAGCAGGCCTCACATTGTAGAAGTTTGCGATCTATGTCTCCCCGTCTTTGATTCATAGTGACTCTATCAATAGCATGAAATGATAGGACTTCACTTTGATTTTTGTGACAGTGTCTCATGTGGCGGGCAATAGGGGTATCAAGCATATTCTTTATGCTAAGTACGTGTTTGCCTATCCTACGTTGTAGTTGGCGGCTCGTTTTACCAACATAGATCTTGTTACAAATACATACTGCTACATAAACCACACCTGTGGAACAGCAGTTGTAAAAATCTCGAATCTCATATTTTTCACCTGTTGTTGGAAGCTCAAATATTTTTGTGGGTTTTATGTAACTGCAATATTTACATCTACCACCTGATGGAGGTTTCAACCAAGCCTATATATAGGGCACACTTGACACATAACTGACACTTTCTCCTCAGGTGATGACAGTCTGACTGGACATTTTCTGATGCTGGAAAATCGCAAGAGATTGATAGCTCTTCAGGATACTGATTCAGCAAGATTACGTTACAAAAGGTACATATCATTAAGTATCATTAATTAATTATTATATTTTTAGTTACTTAATAAAGAAATTTAAACAGTAAAGGGAATTTAATTAATAGAAAAATAATATTGGGCTTAACTGTCTGAAACAATTGTCAATAATATTGATAATCTACATTAAATAATTAATTAATTAATCATTAATATCAAAGTGACTTTACGTTTAAGAATGTCCATAAAAAAGAAACACATTTATTCATTAATTAATAATGTATATTAAATTAATAATTATTTGGTTATATATTGTGCTTACCTGTGTCAAAGATTTGAAAATAACCTTCCTAATGTACTTTATTTAATTAATTAATTAATCATTAATAATCAGTAATATCAAAAAAGCTTAACGTTTAAGAATGTGCATAAAACAAGAAACACATTGCTTCATTAATTAATAATGTACATTATTTTAATAACTCACTTCTTAGATATTTACTATAAAATAACCCCTCCAAAAAAATATATATACTCATGTTTACGTCTTGATGTTAGATTTAGTCAGAAATCACATATATAGTTGTGAGCGTACGGGCCGTTGCTCACGCTTGCGGGCTCGCATAGCGAGCCCGCGGCCCTCGCGAAGCATGGTCCTCAGGTGCTGGCATGGTCCTCAGGTGCAGGCATGGAGCGCCTACGGCGCTCCATGCCAGCAACTGAGACCCTCGCGAGGGCCTTGGCTCGCTGCGCAAGCCGCGGCCCTCGCTACGCGAGGCCCGCGACTCGCGTAGCGAGCCCGCAGCGTTAGCAACAACTCGTACGCTCACAACTATATATGTGATATCTCAATATTATTATATGACAAAGCATGGGAGAAAATACATATATGTGCAATTTATTTGGTACTTATACCTCACAACGACGATTAAAAAGTTAAAACCAAGGGTAAACTAAAAACAACACCATTAATATGGACCAAGGAATCCAAATCAATCGGATATTCAATATCTCTTATATTACATCTTTAACTAGGGAGGATTCTAAGGTTCAGTGCTCTAAAAAGCGTCCACAACACAATTATTAGAAAGTAATAGTAGTTGTATTTTTCCTCCCTCCCTTAGTAATCCCAGTTGTGCCAAAATGCTTAAAAGTCTTATCTATTACTTTTGATAAGAAAAGTCATTTTGTAATTTAGTGTTTAGCTAAGTACCGTATATACTCGAGTATAAGCCGACCCGAGTATAAGCTGAGGCACCTATTTTACCACAAAATACTGGGTAAAATGAGTGACTCGAGTATAAGCCGAGGGTAAGAAATGTGCTGCCCCCTGTGTCCCTCTTGTGCCCTCTGTGTCCCCCTCTCTCTCCCGTGTCTCTTCTCCCATCTCCCTTCCCTGTGTCTCTTCTCCCCTCTCCCTTCCCTGTGTCTCTTACAACCTTTCCCTTCCCTGTGTCTCTTCCAACCTCTCCCTCCCCTGTGTCTCTTCCAACCTCTCTTTTGCCTGTGTCTCTTCCCTCCTCCCTCCTCATCCTCAACCTCCCTCCTCATCCTCAACCTCCCTCCTCATCCTCCCTCCTCATCCTCATCCTCCCTCCTCATCCCCAACATCCCTCCTCATCCTCAACCTCCCTCCTCATCCTCAACCTCCCTCCTCATCCTCCCTCCTCATCCTCCCTCCTCATCCCCAACATCCCTCCTCATCCTCAACCTCCCTCCTCATCCTCAACCCCCTCCTCAACCTCCCTCCTCATCCTCAACCTCCCTCCTCATCCTCAACCCCCTCCTCTCCTCAACCCCCTCCTCAACCTCCCTCCTCATCCTCCCTCCTCATCCTCAACCCCCTTCTCATCCTCAACACCCTCCTCATCCTCAACCCCCTCCTCAACCTCAACCTCCCTCTTCATCCTCAACCTCCCTCCTCATCCTCAACCTCCCTTCTCAACCTCCCTCCACAACCCCCCATCCATAACCTCCCCATCCTCAACCGCATCCTCAACCTACCTCCTCGAACCCACACCTAAACCCACCCATCCGAATCCTCTCTCTCAACCCCCCTCCTCAACCTCAACCCCCCTCCTCAACCCCCCTCCTCAACCCCCCTCCTCAACCCCCCATCCTCAACCCCCCTCCTCAACCCCCCATCCTCAACCTCCCTCCTCAACCTCCCTCCACAACCTCAACCCCCCTCAACCTCCCTCCT
This sequence comes from Discoglossus pictus, assembly GCA_027410445.1. Taxonomy (NCBI): domain Eukaryota; kingdom Metazoa; phylum Chordata; class Amphibia; order Anura; family Alytidae; genus Discoglossus; species Discoglossus pictus. The sequence goes on along the minus strand of CM050168.1, from coordinate 276,294,262 downwards.
CAACCCCCCTCCTCAACTCACTTAAATGATGCATAAAAATAAGTGATGTGATGAATGATAGATAATAAACAAAAATATTGCAATATATATAAACAGCTGAGTGATCTGAAAAAAAAAGTGTATATAGAGTGAATAAATGTCTAAAAGCAACAAAGGATTACTCCTCTAATGGGAACAAAATGAAGTGACTGGTGCAAGTGTTAATTGTTAACTATTAATGTTAAATATAAAAAAGAAAGAATATAATAATTCTATTTTATATACCTCCTCCATAGTTAGTGGAGGTGATAAAGAGGAATCCATGTTCTAGCTGCGGTGTGGTAGGAAATAGCTACCACTGAAATATTTTTTTTTACTTGGGTATATAAACCCAAATATATAAAGATATATGTCTATTACTTTATATCTCATAAATATTCAAATGAAAGCCATAAAGTTGAAACCCTCATTAAGTCCATAGGGAGAAAGGGCTTTGAGTTTATAGATCCAGCAGGCCTCACATTGTAGAAGTTTGCGATCTATGTCTCCCCGTCTTTGATTCATAGTGACTCTATCAATAGCATGAAATGATAGGACTTCACTTTGATTTTTGTGACAGTGTCTCATGTGGCGGGCAATAGGGGTATCAAGCATATTCTTTATGCTAAGTACGTGTTTGCCTATCCTACGTTGTAGTTGGCGGCTCGTTTTACCAACATAGATCTTGTTACAAATACATACTGCTACATAAACCACACCTGTGGAACAGCAGTTGTAAAAATCTCAAATCTCATATTTTTCACCTGTTGTTGGAAGCTCAAATATTTTTGTGGGTTTTATGTAACTGCAATATTTACATCTACCACCTGATGGAGGTTTCAACCAAGCCTATATATAGGGCACACTTGACACATAACTGACACTTTCTCCTCAGGTGATGACAGTCTGACTGGACATTTTCTGATGCTGGAAAATCGCAAGAGATTGATAGCTCTTCAGGATACTGATTCAGCAAGATTACGATACAAAAGGTACATATCATTAAGTATCATTAATTAATTATTATATTTTTAGTTACTTAATAAAGAAATTTAAACAGTAAAGGGAATTTAATTAATAGAAAAATAATATTGGGCTTAACTGTCTGAAACAATTGTCAATAATATTGATAATCTACATTAAATAATTAATTAATTAATCATTAATATCAAAGTGACTTTAAGTTTAAGAATGTCCATAAAAAAGAAACACATGTATTCATTAATTAATAATGTATATTAAATTAATAATTATTTGGTTATATATTGTGCTTACCTGTGTCAAAGATTTGTAAATAACCTTCCTAATGTACTTTATTTAATTAATTAATTAATCATTAATAATCAGTAATATCAAAAAAGCTTAACGTTTAAGAATGTGCATAAAACAAGAAACACATTGCTTCATTAATTAATAATGTACATTATTTTAATAATTCACTTCTTAGATATTTACTATAAAATAACCCCTCCAAAAAAATATATATACTCATGTTTACGTCTTGATGTTAGATTTAGTCAGAAATCACATATATAGTTGTGAGCGTATGGGCCGTTGCTCACGCTTGCGGGCTCGCGTAGCGAGCCCGCGGCCCTCGCGAAGCATGGTCCTCAGGTGCTGGCATGGTCCTCAGGTGCTGGCATGGAGCGCCTACGGCGCTCCATGCCAGCAACTGAGACCCTCGCCTAGTGCCCTCGCTTCGCGAGGGCCTTGGCTCGCTGCGCAAGCTGCGGCCCTCGCTACGCGAGGCCCGCGACTCGCGTAGCGAGCCCGCAGCGTTAGCAACAACTCGTACGCTCACAACGATATATGTGATATCTCAATATTATTATATGACAAAGCATGGGAGAAAATACATATATGTGCAATTTATTTGGTACTTATACCTCACAACGACGATTAAAAAGTTAAAACCAAGGGTAAACTAAAAACAACACCATTAATATGGACCAAGGAATCCAAATCAATCGGATATTCAATATCTCTTATATTACATCCTTAAATAGGGAGGATTCTAAGGTTCAGTGCTCTAAAAAGCGTCCACAACACAATTATTAGAAAGTAATAGTAGTTGTATTTTTCCTCCCTCCCTTAGTAATCCCAGTTGTGCCAAAATGCTTAAAAGTCTTATCTATTACTTTTGATAAGAAAAGTCATTTTGTAATTTAGTGTTTAGCGAAGTACCGTATATACTCGAGTATAAGCCGACCCGAGTATAAGCTGAGGCACCTATTTTACCACAAAATACTGGGTAAAATGAGTGACTCGAGTATAAGCCGAGGGTAAGAAAATGTGCTGCCCCCTGTGTCCCTCTTGTGCCCTCTGTGTCCCCCTCTCTCTCCCGTGTCTCTTCTCCCATCTCCCTTCCCTGTGTCTCTTCTCCCCTCTCCCTTCCCTGTGTCTCTTCCATACTCTCCCTTCCCTGTGTCTCTTCCAACCTCTCCCTCCCCTGTGTCTCTTCCAACCTCTCTTTTGCCTGTGTCTCTTCCCTCCTCCCTCCTCATCCTCAACCTCCCTCCTCATCCTCAACCTCCCTCCTCATCCTCCCTCCTCATCCTCATCCTCCCTCCTCATCCTCAACCTCCCTCCTCATCCTCAACCTCCCTCCTCATCCTCAACCCCCTCCTCAACCTCCCTCCTCATCCTCAACCTCCCTCCTCATCCTCAACCCCCTCCTCAACCTCCCTCCTCATCCTCCCTCCTCATCCTCAACCCCCTTCTCATCCTCAACCCCCTCCTCATCCTCAACCCCCTCCTAAACCTCAACCTCCCTCTTCATCCTCAACCTCCCTCCTCATCCTCAACCTCCCTCCTCAACCACCCTCCACAACCCCCCATCCATAACCTCCCCATCCTCAACCCCATCCTCAACCTCCCTCCTCAAACCCACACCTCAACCCCCCCATCCTCATCCTCTCTCTCAACCCCCCATCCTCAACCCCCCTCCTCAACCTCAACCCCCCTCCTCAACCCCCCATCCTCAACCCCCCTCCTCCACCCCCATCCTCAACCTCCCTCCTCAACCTCCCTCCTCAACCTCAACCCCCCTCAACCTCCCTCCTCAACCTCCCTCCTCAACTCACTTAAATGATGCATAAAAATAAGTGATGTGATGAATGATAGATAATAAACAAAAATATTGCTATATATATAAACAGCTGAGTGATCTAAAAAAAAAAGTGTATATAGAGTGAATAAATGTCTAAAAGCAACAAAGGATTACTCCTCTAATGGGAACAAAATGAAGTGACTGGTGCAAGTGTTAATTGTTAACTATTAATGTTAAATATAAAAAAGAAAGAATATAATAATTCTATTTTATATACCTCCTCCATAGTTAGTGGAGGTGATAAAGTGGAATCCATGTTCTAGCTGCGGTGTGGTAGGAAATAGCTACCACTGAAATATTTTCTTACTTGGGTATATAAACCCAAATATATAAAGATATATGTCTATTAACTTATATCTCATAAATATTCAAATGAAAGCCATAAAGTTGAAACCCTCATTAAGTCCATAGGGAGAAAGGGCTTTGAGTTTATAGATCCAGCAGGCCTCACATTGTAGAAGTTTGCGATCTATGTCTCCCCGTCTTTGATTCATAGTGACTCTATCAATAGCATGAAATGATAGGACTTCACTTTGATTTTTGTGACAGTGTCTCATGTGGCGGGCAATAGGGGTATCAAGCATATTCTTTATGCTAAGTACGTGTTTGCCTATCCTACGTTGTAGTTGGCGGCTCGTTTTACCAACATAGATCTTGTTACAAATACATACTGCTACATAAACCACACCTGTGGAACAGCAGTTGTAAAAATCTCGAATCTCATATTTTTCACCTGTTGTTGGAAGCTCAAATATTTTTGTGGGTTTTATGTAACTGCAATATTTACATCTACCACCTGATGGAGGTTTCAACCAAGCCTATATATAGGGCACACTTGACACATAACTGACACTTTCTCCTCAGGTGATGACAGTCTGACTGGACATTTTCTGATGCTGGAAAATCGCAAGAGATTGATAGCTCTTCAGGATACTGATTCAGCAAGATTACGTTACAAAAGGTACATATCATTAAGTATCATTAATGAATTATTATATTATTAGTTACTTAATAAAGAAATTTAAACAGTAAAGGGAATTTAATTAATAGAAAAATAATATTGGGCTTAACTGTCTGAAACAATTGTCAATAATATTGATAATCTACATTAAATAATTAATTAATTAATCATTAATATCAAAGTGACTTTACGTTTAAGAATGTCCATAAAAAAGAAACACATGTATTCATTAATTAATAATGTATATTAAATTAATAATTATTTGGTTATATATTGTGCTTACCTGTGTCAAAGATTTGTAAATAACCTTCCTAATGTACTTTATTTAATTAATTAATTAATCATTAATAATCAGTAATATCAAAAAAGCTTAACGTTTAAGAATGTGCATAAAACAAGAAACACATTGCTTCATTAATTAATAATGTACATTATTTTAATAATTCACTTCTTAGATATTTACTATAAAATAACCCCTCCAAAAAAATATATATACTCATGTTTACGTCTTGATGTTAGATTTAGTCAGAAATCACATATATAGTTGTGAGCGTATGGGCCGTTGCTCACGCTTGCGGGCTCGCGTAGCGAGCCCGCGGCCCTCGCGAAGCATGGTCCTCAGGTGCTGGCATGGTCCTCAGGTGCTGGCATGGAGCGCCTACGGCGCTCCATGCCAGCAACTGAGACCCTCGCCTAGTGCCCTCGCTTCGCGAGGGCCTTGGCTCGCTGCGCAAGCTGCGGCCCTCGCTACGCGAGGCCCGCGACTCGCGTAGCGAGCCCGCAGCGTTAGCAACAACTCGTACGCTCACAACGATATATGTGATATCTCAATATTATTATATGACAAAGCATGGGAGAAAATACATATATGTGCAATTTATTTGGTACTTATACCTCACAACGACGATTAAAAAGTTAAAACCAAGGGTAAACTAAAAACAACACCATTAATATGGACCAAGGAATCCAAATCAATCGGATATTCAATATCTCTTATATTACATCCTTAAATAGGGAGGATTCTAAGGTTCAGTGCTCTAAAAAGCGTCCACAACACAATTATTAGAAAGTAATAGTAGTTGTATTTTTCCTCCCTCCCTTAGTAATCCCAGTTGTGCCAAAATGCTTAAAAGTCTTATCTATTACTTTTGATAAGAAAAGTCATTTTGTAATTTAGTGTTTAGCGAAGTACCGTATATACTCGAGTATAAGCCGACCCGAGTATAAGCTGAGGCACCTATTTTACCACAAAATACTGGGTAAAATGAGTGACTCGAGTATAAGCCGAGGGTAAGAAATGTGCTGCCCCCTGTGTCCCTCTTGTGCCCTCTGTGTCCCCCTCTCTCTCCCGTGTCTCTTCTCCCATCTCCCTTCCCTGTGTCTCTTCTCCCCTCTCCCTTCCCTGTGTCTCTTCCATACTCTCCCTTCCCTGTGTCTCTTCCAACCTCTCCCTCCCCTGTGTCTCTTCCAACCTCTCTTTTGCCTGTGTCTCTTCCCTCCTCCCTCCTCATCCTCAACCTCCCTCCTCATCCTCAACCTCCCTCCTCATCCTCCCTCCTCATCCTCATCCTCCCTCCTCATCCTCAACCTCCCTCCTCATCCTCAACCTCCCTCCTCATCCTCAACCCCCTCCTCAACCTCCCTCCTCATCCTCAACCTCCCTCCTCATCCTCAACCCCCCTCCTCAACCTCCCTCCTCATCCTCCCTCCTCATCCTCAACCCCCTTCTCATCCTCAACCCCCTCCTCATCCTCAACCCCCTCCTAAACCTCAACCTCCCTCTTCATCCTCAACCTCCCTCCTCATCCTCAACCTCCCTCCTCAACCACCCTCCACAACCCCCCATCCATAACCTCCCCATCCTCAACCCCATCCTCAACCTCCCTCCTCAAACCCACACCTCAACCCCCCCATCCTCATCCTCTCTCTCAACCCCCCATCCTCAACCCCCCTCCTCAACCTCAACCCCCCTCCTCAACCCCCCATCCTCAACCCCCCTCCTCCACCCCCATCCTCAACCTCCCTCCTCAACCCCCCTCCTCAACCTCAACCCCCCTCAACCTCCCTCCTCAACCCCCCTCCTCAACTCACTTAAATGATGCATAAAAATAAGTGATGTGATGAATGATAGATAATAAACAAAAATATTGCTATATATATAAACAGCTGAGTGATCTAAAAAAAAAAAGTGTATATAGAGTGAATAAATGTCTAAAAGCAACAAAGGATTACTCCTCTAATGGGAACAAAATGAAGTGACTGGTGCAAGTGTTAATTGTTAACTATTAATGTTAAATATAAAAAAGAAAGAATATAATAATTCTATTTTATATACCTCCTCCATAGTTAGTGGAGGTGATAAAGTGGAATCCATGTTCTAGCTGCGGTGTGGTAGGAAATAGCTACCACTGAAATATTTTCTTACTTGGGTATATAAACCCAAATATATAAAGATATATGTCTATTAACTTATATCTCATAAATATTCAAATGAAAGCCATAAAGTTGAAACCCTCATTAAGTCCATAGGGAGAAAGGGCTTTGAGTTTATAGATCCAGCAGGCCTCACATTGTAGAAGTTTGCGATCTATGTCTCCCCGTCTTTGATTCATAGTGACTCTATCAATAGCATGAAATGATAGGACTTCACTTTGATTTTTGTGACAGTGTCTCATGTGGCGGGCAATAGGGGTATCAAGCATATTCTTTATGCTAAGTACGTGTTTGCCTATCCTACGTTGTAGTTGGCGGCTCGTTTTACCAACATAGATCTTGTTACAAATACATACTGCTACATAAACCACACCTGTGGAACAGCAGTTGTAAAAATCTCGAATCTCATATTTTTCACCTGTTGTTGGAAGCTCAAATATTTTTGTGGGTTTTATGTAACTGCAATATTTACATCTACCACCTGATGGAGGTTTCAACCAAGCCTATATATAGGGCACACTTGACACATAACTGACACTTTCTCCTCAGGTGATGACAGTCTGACTGGACATTTTCTGATGCTGGAAAATCGCAAGAGATTGATAGCTCTTCAGGATACTGATTCAGCAAGATTACGTTACAAAAGGTACATATCATTAAGTATCATTAATGAATTATTATATTATTAGTTACTTAATAAAGAAATTTAAACAGTAAAGGGAATTTAATTAATAGAAAAATAATATTGGGCTTAACTGTCTGAAACAATTGTCAATAATATTGATAATCTACATTAAATAATTAATTAATTAATCATTAATATCAAAGTGACTTTACGTTTAAGAATGTCCATAAAAAAGAAACACATTTATTCATTAATTAATAATGTATATTAAATTAATAATTATTTGGTTATATATTGTGCTTACCTGTGTCAAAGATTTGTAAATAACCTTCCTAATGTACTTTATTTAATTAATTAATTAATCATTAATAATCAGTAATATCAAAAAAGCTTAACGTTTAAGAATGTGCATAAAACAAGAAACACATTGCTTCATTAATTAATAATGTACATTATTTTAATAATTCACTTCTTAGATATTTACTATAAAATAACCCCTCCAAAAAAATATATATACTCATGTTTACGTCTTGATGTTAGATTTAGTCAGAAATCACATATATAGTTGTGAGCGTACTGGCCGTTGCTCACGCTTGCGGGCTCGCGAAGCGAGCCGCGGCCCTCGCGTAGCGAGGTCACTGGGCAAGGGCCTCAGTTGCTGGCATGGAGCGCCGAAGGCGCTCCATGCCAGCAACTGAGGCACGTCGCGAAGCGAGGGCCTCAGTTGCTGGCGAGGTCACTGGGCAAGGGCCTTAGTTGCTGGCATGGAGCGCCGAAGGCGCTCCATGCCAGCAACTGAGGCCCCTCGCGAAGCGAGGGCCTCAGTTGCTGGCGAGGTCACTGGGCAAGGGCCTTAGTTGCTGGCATGGAGCGCCGAAGGCGCTCCATGCCAGCAACTGAGGCCCCTCGCGAAGCGAGGGCCTCAGTTGCTGGCGAGGTCACTGGGCAAGGGCCTCAGTTGCTGGCGAGGTCACTGGGCAAGGGCCTCAAACCCTCGCAAAGTTCACGTCGCTACGGAAAAAACACGACACACAAATTCCGACACTCGCTAAATTTTACGAGGAATGCAAACAACCTACGAAACACGTTACCACACATTACGACCTCGCAAACATCGGACGTAACACGCCGACATTCAAATATTTAAAACACAATAAATACACACAACACACACATAAAAAGCTTACCTACAGCAAGAGGAACCATCCAGCACCTCAAAAAACAAGTTACACCTTCATTTAAATAAAAATAAAACACTTTAGACACTAATAAAATCGCTAAGCGAGAGAAAAAATGACCGACGGACAAAACGAAAACGAGGCTACAGCACTCTCCACACGTAAAACACCACACGACACTCGCAAAACACCACATGAAACTCAAAAACCACTACAAACCAACAACGGACAATACGCAAAGACGCACAACACACATAAACCGCCATTTAACGCAAATGCGGAAGTACCACACTACGCGCACGGTTTTGCCTCGCGCACGCACAGTATTACACTGCACACATTCACCACGCTTATAGAGCAGCTCCACAACACTAATGCTGCAGCAATGTCAAAACACATTCACATCTCTTCAACACAATGCTTCCAAATAGGTAAAGTATATTCATTTATTAATCACATATTATAATTGTCTTACTACGAGTCGTCGTCACGCTGTTTGCGTGGTCCGTACGACTTTGCGGGCTTAGCGATGAGCGCCGCAGGCGCTCATCGCCGGGCGAGCCTCGCGCAGCGAGGCGAGCCGTTACACTGTTAAACCATAGCACTTTGGCAATGAGCGCCACAGGCGCTCATTGCAGGCGAGCCTCGCGTAGCGTGGCGAGCCGTTAATATGGAGCACTTTGGCAATGAGCGCCGCAGGCGCTCATTGCAGGCGAGCCTCGCGTAGCGAGGCGAGCCGTTAATACGGAGCACTTTGCCAATCAGCGTTAATACGCAGAACAAAAATACGGCCGCAACTCGCGAACAGGAAAAAAAAAATACAATCACAATAAATACACACAGCACATACATAAAAAGCTTACTGACAGCAAGAGGGAGCATCCACGACCTCAAAAAAACAAGTTACACCTTCATTTTATTAAAAATAAAACAGTTTAGACACTAAAAAAGTCTCGAAGCGAGAGAAAAAAATGGCGGCCGAAAAAAACGAAAACGAGGCTACAGCACTATAACCACGGAAAACACGTACGGATAATCCGATAAGACGCATACTACACATTACTGCCCATTAAATCACGTACGGATTATCCGCTAAGACGCATAACACACATTACCCGCCATTTTACGATAATGCGGAACTAAAGTACTACGCTAACGGTTTCAGCTTGCGCACGCACACTATTACACTGCAAACGTTCTAAACGCTTACACAGCACCTCCACACCACTAATGCTGCTGCAACATCACTACAGATTGCCAGCTCTTAAACACAATGCATACAAATTGGTAAAGTATAGTCATTCATTAATTATTTATTATTTTAACTTATATATTTCAGTAGTACACACAAAACACCATTAGCTACCTTACAATTCCATATGTATATTAATAACTATACAACTTTCCAAACATACACATCTCATTGCCGTCATTTTTTGACGGGCAAGTCGCTAGTTACTTTAATATTAATTAACATTAATTGATTGTTATTTCATTAGTAATGTACATTCTTTTAATAATTCAGTTGTAACAGACTCATTTCAAAATACCCCCCCCCCCCAAAAAAAGGGAATATACTCATGCTTACATCTTGACATTATATTTAGTCAGACATTAATTTAAGATTAATAGACATTAATTGACTGTGATTTAAAGACTAACAGCAATATGAATTGTATGTTTTTAAGCTATGCTAACATAGCTGTGTTCATGATGATTAATTGATATATTTATTTGATGTTTTTAATTGATATATTTATTTGATGTTTTTAATCTATGCAAAAATGTCTATGTTCAGCCTGATTGATTGATACGGATGAAGCAACATATTATACATTAATTTTACAATTTGCTATAATTGCAGTTGACTGGACCTGAATGAACACAGAAAGTGACGCTTGCAACCATTGAACTTCAGGAAGATAATTTGGACAGGTATAGAATTTTAATTATATTAGTATATGAACATATTAAAGAATATGCTTTCAGGTTTTTAATGTATACAAATATATGTCTCTTGATTGATGTTCATTTAATAATATGGATGAAGCCAAATATTACAAAGATTCTCAAATTTATTTTACAGTTTATTGCAATCTGAAAGTGAATAAACACACAGCGTGACCTTTGCAACCTTTGAACAACATCAAGATCATCTTCGATAATTTGGACAGGTATAGAATTTTAATTATATTAGTATAGGAACATATTAAAGAATATGCTTTCAGGTTTTTAATGTATACAAATATATGTCTCTTGATTGATGTTCATTTAATGATATGGATGAAGCCAAATATTACAAAGATTCTCAAATTTATTTTACAGTTTATTGCAATCTGAAAGTGAATAAACACACAGCGTGACCTTTGCAGCCTTTGAACAACATCAAGATCATCTTCACAGGTAAAACATTTAATTTTGTACTGATGCATCAAAAAAGTCTATCTTAATAAATTTTAACATGCACTTATGTAAAGTTGAATAGACAACAAGAAAGTAATACGAATATTTAACAAAAAGAAGAAGCTTAGAACACTTGCCAAAAAAAAACATTCAATGTATGCAGTGAAGTCAATCAAGAAGGATTTGAATTGAAATGAAGGATTAATAATTGATATAAATATATATATGTGCAGTTATTTCCTATTTAATATATGTCAATAAAATACTTTGAAAAATGGTTTCATTTATTTCATTGAAAAAAAGTACAACGTTTAATCATCAACTTTAATGTAACAGTCCAAAAAGTACAAATAAATATGTACACAAAACAAAGAACAAACACTAATTATATTTCTATTTACAATTACAGATTAAAATGGCGGATAATGGAGAAGACAAAATGGAACGCAAAAGAAGATTGGCAAGGGAAAGGAAGCAAAGGTGGAGAGATGCTCAGACACCGGAAACTTCACAACGCTTGAGAGAAGATCAACAGAGACTTTTAAATAAAAGAAAGATGACTAAGAAAGCCAAAAGTGAGTCTGTTGGGCCTTGCAAAAAAACATAAAAGTAAACAAAAACATCTATGTGAACCAGTGTCTAATTATTATATTGTGCAGAATGACTTAAATGTAGACACACATGACAACGATGTACATATAGAAAGTGGGTCTGATATCTATGTTCAAAAAATGCATGACAATGTGTTTAATACTGCAGTACAAGTAGATACTCATTATTGTGGGTTACTTAATGTGCTTTGTCAGTTTTGTGGGGCCTATCATTTCATAAAGGAAAGACCTACTGACGGAAATTTCATTAGTTGCTGTCAGAAAGGAAAGGTCAAACTTCCACTAAGACATCCATTTCCATATTATTTAGAATGTATTATGAGTGATCCAACATTTCCAAATTATAATAATTTCAAACAAAACATCAGGTCTTATAATAGTGCAATTTCATTTGCTTCAATGGGTGCAACATTAGCAGAAAATGTACCAGGACATGGTCCTTACTGTTTCAGAGTTCAAGGTCAAATATACCACCGAACTTCACATTGACACCCACAAGAAGGAGAACATATGTCATAGAGAGAGTTATATGTCTTGGATACGATGGAAGCTGTGGAACAAAGAATGACACTTCCAGAAAATAGACAGTGTTTGCGCATAGTCTTTGAACAGCTGGATAAAATTATGCAAAAAAACCCATATAGTCAAGCATACAAACAATTAGCACAGCTGGAAAAAGAACAACAGGAACATGCTGAAAGACATCAATTGCCTACACCAAGAGTAAATATGGTGTTAAAAAGAGATCGCAACACTGATCAAAGAAGATATAATTTACCTACAGTAAATGAGGTTGCCATGGTGTTTAAAAATGAGGATGGTGAACCACCTTTTCAGCTGGATATTAGAATATATCCACGCAATGAGGAACAACCATTTATCAACATCAATATATTAAGCTGTAATTTAGATCCAATGACATATGCCATTTTCTTTCCAAATGGGGAACCTGCATGGGAACCAAAATTAAAATTGGAAAGTTATCCCAATACTAAACTTCCGATTAGATCGAATATTTCCATGCTGGAATATAAAGTTGCACAAACTGCTATCCGTGACTGTTTTAATCCAATTTTACATGGAGGCAAACTCACTCAACAATGGATTATTGATTCATATCTACAAATTGAAGCCAATAAACTAAATTTCATTAAATTTCAACAAAATAAATTACGAGTAGAACAGTATTGTGGAATAATGGATTATGTGGCAGAATTAGCTTCCAACAGAGACATTCCAGCTGGAAGAGCAATTATTTTGCCATCCACTTTCCAAGGATCTCCTCGCAAAATGCGAGAAAGGTATAATGATGCCATGGCTATTGTCACAAATTTTGGAAAACCAGATTTATTTATTACATTCACATGTAATCCACAATGGCCAGAGATCAAGGAAAATGTGTATCTGGGACAAACTACTTCTGACCGACCAGATTTAGTGGCAAGAGTATTCAAAATCAAACTCAATTCATTAATACATGATATCACTAAAGCAAAATTATTGGGACAATATATGGCATTTGTTTACACCATTGAATTTAAAAAAAGAGAACTGCCACATGCTCACATACTTTTAATACTGCAGGAAAAAGATAAGTTGCACACTGCAGAGAGAGTGGATTCAGTCATTTCTGCAGAATTGCCAGACCAAGAAAAATATAAAAACTTTGGGAGATTGTTACACATAGAATGATTCATGGACCATGTGGAGAGATGAATCCTAATTCACCATGTATGGAAAATAAAAAATGTACAAAAAAATTTCCGAAACAATTTCAAATGCAAACTTATGCAAATTGTGATGGATATCCTTTGTATAAAAGAACACAAGGAGAAACAGCTATTATCTGTGGCCAAAAGGTTGATAATAGATTTGTGGTTCCATACAATCCACATTTGCTCATCAAGTACAATGCACACATCAATGTGGAAGCTTGCATTTCAATTAAATCAATTAAGTATGTGTATAAATATATTTACAAAGGATATGACGCAGCTACTGTTGTTGTACAAGGTGCTGCAAATGAAAAGGAAAATCCAATTTTACACGATGAAATATCAAATTATTTAGATGCTCGCTATGTGAGTGCTCCTGAAGCAAAGTGGCGCCTTTTGAAATTTGAGATGCATGATCGGTCACATACTATATACCGTTTAGCTGTACATTTGCCTCAAAGTCAGTTGGTTTGCTTTACTGCAGGAAATGAAAGACTTGCATTAAGTCAAAGTTAAGACAGAGATACCACACTTACTGCATGGTTTAAATTAAACTGTCAGGATACGCAGGCCAGACAATTTTTATACATAGAGATACCATATCACTATGTATTTGTAAATGGTCGATGGCAAGAACGAAGAAGAGATGCACAAAAAATTATACCACGCATTTATATCGTCAGTCCAAGGGACATTGAACGTTTCAGCTTAAGATTACTTCTGCTACATGTTCCCGGTGGACAGAGTTTTGAGCATTTACGTACAGTGAATGACATAGTTTATGATACATTCCTATTAGCTGCAAGATATTAAAATTTCATAGCTGATGATACAGAATGGGAGAGTTGTCTTGAAGAAGCAGCACTATGTCAAATGCCAAAGAAAATGAGACAACAATTTGCATTCATATGCATATTTTGCAATGTACCTGATGCTTTCACTTTGTGGGAAAAATTTAAATTAAACATGTCAGAAGACTTCTTGAAACGTTACAGAGAACCAATAGCTCTGTTAAAAACATTGATGGAAATACAAGAAATATTGTTCGCTCATGGATTAAATTGTGCAAGTTTTAATTTACCAGATCCAGGACTTATATATGACATCAATTTTGATGATTATGACACTGAGCTACAAAAACAAAAAACACAAGAAAAACTGGCAACTTTAAATACTAAACAGTTAGAAGCATTTCATGCCATCACAAATGCTACAGACGATGAAATGGTCAAAGACGGGTATTTCTATCTAGATGGCCCAGGTGGATCCGGAAAAACTTATCTGTACAATTGTTTGATGAGTTATATTCGATCACACGGTCAGATAGCTATGCCATTTGCAACAACTGGAATTGCTGCACTTTTGTTAGATGGTGGTAGAACTGTGCATAGTGGATTTAACCTGCCAGTTCCCATTTTGGAAACATCAGTGTCAGATATTCGACTCAATTCCATACAAGCAAAAAAAATTAAACTAACTAAACTAATTATCATAGACGAGGCAACAATGATGTCATGTCATGCACTGCAATGTATTGATAGATTCTTAAAATAAGTAATGCATAATAAAATGCTATTTGGTGGAAAGGTGATGCTGTTAGGAGGCGATTTTAGGCAAACATTACCTGTTGTGCCACACGGAAATAGAACAGAGATCATTGAAACATGTATCAAGACCAGTAAACTGTGGCAAATATTTACACATCTCAAATTAGAATTAAATATGAGATCGGAAGGCCAAAATGAATTCAATGATTGGCTTATTAAAATCGGAGAAGGAAAACATCCAGAAATACAGCATTTACCAAATGATACCATTGAAATTCCATCAGAAATGGTTTACAATGAATCACTCATATCAGCCATATTTCTAAACACTCTTAATAACGAGGATTACTCAGACATTGCAAACAAAGTGATATTAACATAAAAAAATATCGATGCCTTGAATGTAAATAATGAAATTTTAAAATACATCAATGCACCACAAAAGAATTATGACAGTGCAGATTCGGTTCTGGCTGATGATAAAGAGAGTGAATCGAATTTTAGTATCGAATGTATTAATTCGTTAACACCATCTGGAATGCCACCACATATTTTACAATTGAAAAAAGGTGCAATTGTCATGTTATTGCGAAATATGAATCCAAAAAAAGGACTTTGTAATGGCACCAGATTAATTGTGCATGAGTTAAAAGATCATTTTATACATGCAGAAATTATAACTGGGACCCATAGAGGTGAACGAGTTTTTATCTCAAGAATTGATTTAGCTCCAAGTGAGAGTGGTTTACCTTTTGTCCTTCAAAGGAGACAATTTCCAGTTATCATGGCATTTGCCATGACCATCAATAAATCCCAAGGCCAAACTTTTAAGTCTGTTGGGATTTTTTTTAAAGGAACCAGTTTTTGCATATGGACAACTCTATGTTGCTTTTTCAAGGTGCACAAATCCAAACGAAATTAAAGTGACTGTTGAAGAAAACGAAAGTCAGGGTCATTTATTGGACGATGGATGCGTTTACACCAAAAACATTGTCTACTATGAGGTGTTGGAAACATAGAGCACAGTGGTTTCATTTCCATGACAACATTTTAAGGTACTCAATATGATTGCACAAAAACAATATTTCAAGAACCAACTATATACAATGGACAAAATAACACAGAGAACAGTGATTTGACTTCCAGTACAAAATTTAAGTACTCTGGGACTCTTTAAATAGGGGACCACTATTTCACTTAGGAAACTCTATGTGAAACTCTAAGGACAAATAGAAAAAAAAAAAAAAACAGTAAACATCCTTAAACATATTGGAATGGGTTAAAAGTTTCATATTCATATGATTGGCACCACAAAAAAATTCTCACAGTTTCGGGTCTTGCAAGAGTTAAATGTTATTGTTTGATGTTACAATTTCAGATGGTAAATATGTGTATTTTAAAGTTTGAAAACAGTTTGTTAAATATATATGTGGTATAGGCAAACATGTATTGTTAGTATAAAGTTGAAGCATTTATTAATAATTGGAAATGTATTAATTAAATACAAAGTATTGATTCAGGGAGTAATCCGATCGCCAGTTGCCGGGTCAGGAAGGAATTAATTTTTTTCCCTCTAAGATACAATTGTAAACGTTTGAATGGGGGTTTTTATTGTTTGCCTTCCTCTGGATTCAATGCTAATTTAGTTTAACAAGAGTTTAAGAAAAATGTTACAAATGAAAAAAAACATGTTCTTCCGAAAAAAATGTACTTACGCAAACCTAATATAATCTGCAGTTACTAAGTGATAAATATCAATTGAAAAGTGTTAGTATTGTTAAAAGAATGTTGAAAGATTGTTTAATATACAAGTTGCCTGTTACAAAATTTAATGTTAGACTTTACAATATGTATGCATTAAAAAGTACAATATGTATGCATTAAAAAGTAAGACATTATTATATTGTTATTGAAAGTTTAAAAAAAAATGTGAATATAACTTGAAAGATACAAAAAATTAAAAGTAAAAAAAATGAATGTGTATTTCTTTTTAGAAACAAAAAAGGGACAAAGGGAGCAGACTCATTTTGTGTTGCAAAAAAATTTCACAACATTGAATTTTTATTGACCGTCATTTTTTGACAGGCAAGTCGCTAGTATATATATATTTATGTTACTGAGAAAGTCCGAAATTGGAGAATGTCAACACACACCAAATATGTCGGTGAAAGATGGAATATTTCATTACATTCTTGTACATTTGGACCCTCACCGGTGTATGTCGACAGTCACAGATATGCTCTGGTGGAAGTCCAAAGAGAGGAGCCGACAAAGAGGCGACTTGCTCTCTCTTCCGCCAAATCCTTTGTTCTGCTGAGAGAGCGACGTAATTTATACTAAATGGATAACTGCAGTAAATCGTGATCTATTTCTTTAAAAAATTAAATGCATTAATTGCGGGTAAACGAGAAGACAATTGTTTTTATTTTTCTCAAGAAAAGTACTCTAAAATAATTTCTAAAGTGGTTTCTGCTAAAACTAAGTGCAACACACCTTTGGATTACAGATGATGAAAACGTTTTGATGTTTTAAAAATTAACGATAAAGAGAAGTTAATTGTAACATTAAAACCAGGGCAAACGAATTTACGGTATTATGTTACCAATGAAGAATTGTTCGGTATACTATATGATACAGCAGAATAGGCCACGGAGGAAGAACACGTATGCTTAAAGAGTTGCAAGTTAAATACAAAAAATATTACACATGAAGTTGTAATGTTGTATTTAAACTTATGCAAACAGTGTCAAATGAAACACAGTGCACCTAAGAGGCACTCTGTCATTGCAAAAAGGAAGCATTACACATATAAATGCAGTTGGAAAAACAAGGGACTCTTGTGCAATTCAAAGTGTCATAATAGTTGAAGTTGTTGCAATAAATAAGAAAATAAGATTGCAATCGCATATAAACCTCCGACATGTTCAACTTTCACCATTAGTGCATGGTGAATGTCGACATTCACCGGTGTAAGTCAGAAATAAGGGTATTTAGCAAATATTTCGGACATAGACCAAGCGACTAGGTGAATGTTGACATTCACCGGTGAAAGTCGACATTCTCCAATTTCGGTCTTTCACAGTAACATATATATATATATATATATATATATATATACACACACACATATATATATATATATATATATATATATATATATATATATACATACATAAAAAAATTATTTCACTAAAAATACAATATTTTTTTCCCACAAAGCACTTTTCTTCACTATATATTAACTCATTTTTCTCATCTTTCTTTCTCAGTGATTTTATATATATTTAACAAACGTTAAATATACACAGCGCCCTTTACTAGGCCAAACAATGTGCCTCTGAATCTCAAAAGAAACAAAAATGTTTTACCTGTTACAAACTTGGAATTCTTCACACAACCGGATGGTTCATGTTCCTGGCGGACTCGTATCGACAAATTGAAAGCTGCAAGTTGTCCAGAAGTTTTACTTCTTTTTTTTTTTTTTATTAAAGTACTTCTTTGTTCACTTTTGTGCATTTGTCTCCCGTTCCAGGCAATCTATCACTCGTTGATTATTATTATATTATGCTTTCATAGAGAAGACCGGAGTTGCAATTAGTTTCCCTATTTAGAAATGCAAACTCATGTTAATATGGACGTTCAATGTGTTTGCTTTCTCTTCTCTGCACAGCATGCTGGGAAATGGAGATGTACAGAAGTGACGTCTTTTACTTTCCTGTGCTCGTTCGCAATATCCGGGGGTTAGATCAGATCGTGAAAAGTGTCTTATATGCACACACACATATATATATATATATATATATATATATATACACACACACATATACCTATATACACACACACATCTTTCTTCCCTCCACCTGTTGCTGTAGGCCTCTTGTTAGCCTCCCAGACCAGTTTTCTTCTCGTCTTTTCATCAATTTTGGAGGGAGCTCCAGTTCGTGGTAATGTCACTGTTGTGCCATATTTTCTCCACTTGATGATGACTGTCTTCACTGTGTTCCATGGTATATCTAATGCCTTGGAAATTCTTTTGTACCCTTCTCCTGACTGATACCTTTTAACAATGAGATCCCTCTGATGCTTTGGAAGCTCTCTGTGGACCATGGCTTTTGCTGTGGGATGCGACTAAAACAATTTCAGGAAAGACCAACTAGAGCAGCTGAACTTTATTTGGGGTTAATCAGAGGCACTTTAAATGATGGCAGGTGTATGCTGACTCCTATTTAATTGCTTAATTCTGAACACAGCTACATCCCCAGTTATGAAGAGGGTGTGCAGACTTATGCAACCACATTGTTTTTCTTTTTTCTTTTTCTTTCCTCCACCTAAAAGATTTCAGTTTGTTTTTCAATTGAGTTGTACAGTTTATAGGTCACATTAAAGGTGGAAAAAGTTCTGAAATTATGTATCTTTGTTTCATTTTTTACAGCACAGAAACCTGACATTTTAACAGGGGTGTGTAGACGTTTTATATCCACTGTACATGTTTGGTATTGTGTAATTGCAAGGATGGGAGGAAATATGTATTTTCTTTTATTCTGCACACTCACTTAAAGAAATATGGAAGATTCCTGGATTTACAAGGTATTTAATATAAGCTCTGTTTTACTGCTTAAAATCAAAAATGACTTGCTTGGGTCCTCCCTATTTCAGCTTGTGCAGACACAGATTCTGCTGTACTTGCTGTGCTGTGCCTCATACTAACCAATCAGCAATCATCTCTCTGTAACATGCTGCTGCGACGTGGTCCCTGATAGTCTAGGATACAACACTGAACAACCACCCTACAGAGTTTGAGTTCTATTTAGCAACTGGGTATTTCCTGTTTCATCCCTGCCAGCAGTGGTGTGCAGCATCAATAAGTGGCACGCTCAGACTTTGTTCAATTTGTTCTTAGACTTAGGGCTAGACTTAGAAGTTAGATTTAGTGTTTAGGGTTAGGGTAGTGACAGATGATAAGCTTTACATAGTAAAATAGTGGCGCACACTTTGTGAAGCTTATCATCTGTCACTACCCTAACCCTGAACACACTAAACCTAACCCTAACAACAAATTGAACAGAGCGCGCCACCTAGTGCCTGCTGCACGCCATTGCTGGTGGGGATGAAAGAGGAAAGGTCCCAGAGAATAATTGTTTGATTTTAGGCTGTAAAAATAGAGTTTATAATCACTTCTTAATAAAATAAAGTACATAAAAGTGAATAGATACACAAGTATACTATATACCTAACAACATTGAGAAAACTCCCATATCCCTTTTAATATTGGTTATAAATACTTGAATATTTTGCATATTTCCTCAAGAGCCAGAGGGTATATAACCACTAGTTTAGTGTTTGTTATGTACTGTGTTTTTGAGGGCAAAGGTTAATAATACAAGGTTTGTAAACCTTTTGCCTGAACGATTAAGAAATTGTTTTTAAATGTTTGTATTCAGACCGCCCTTAATACTGAAACAAAAAATGGTGAACAGAAGATTGTTCAGTTAAAAAGAGAAACTTTACCAAACTATCTATAAAGATGACAAAGCCACACATAACAACAAGACTTATAACATCATGTACATCCTCTAATGTAGTTTAGTGTATGTGAAATGAGCAGTTAGTTTGGATAAACCAGCCAAAAACTGCATTTAAGGATCAATCTGAATATCATTCTATTAAAAAGCACCTCAATTGGGCACCATTTCCCCCCCTGTAAAGATCCCTTATCTTCCTCTCTGATATTGTGTATACATCTGACCTTCACATATTTCCTCTGACAAATCATTTTATTTACAATGACTTCTGTCCCACATAGGTCAAATCTAAACCATTATTGCTCTTGACTTGGAAAAAAAAGATATTATTATATACTGCAATACTCGCTATCGCTATCTCATAGTACATTAGTAATTCCATTTATATGTCTAAAAAATAAGTTGTTAAACCTATTTCCTGCTCAAATTTTTGAGAGATACAATTGATGCACTGTGGGAAAACTGAGTGGGGACATGCAAATGAGACCACAATGCACGCTCACTCTCTAATCCTTTACCACTTTATACATGGCTCCTTTTAAGCTTATTCCCACTGTATTTCAGACTTGCAACACCGCCATCTGTCGGCCACTTGCATCCACAAGGTCCAAATATATATATTAAAGGGCACGCCATCTTCAGTGCGCGTGGTGAAGCCCTGCCAACTTAGGGGCGCCAACAATTGGGCATCACAGAAATGTGCGTAGGCCTGGAATTGCGCACGCGCAATAGCACGACCCTACAAGCTTCCCTTGCCTGTTATACCCCTGCCTATTATATGTACTGCACCACTGCCTGCCCCGACTGTGTACACCTGCCTGTTCTCTCTCTCCACCCTCCTCTCTATCACACATCTCTCCCTCCTCCCATCCACAGATATTACTTACCCCATCCCACGGGCAATAGTGCGCCCCGACATCTATGTTTCCCATCTGTGAAGTTTCGGGGCCTGGCTGCGGCCCATTACTCCCCTGTATGCCCGTGGGATGGGGTACACACTCAGGGCAGGCAGGGGTACAGTCCATATAATAGGCAGGGGTATAACAGGCAGGGGAAGCTAGTAGGGGTACACTAATCCGCGTGCG
This sequence comes from Discoglossus pictus, assembly GCA_027410445.1. Classification (NCBI taxonomy): domain Eukaryota; kingdom Metazoa; phylum Chordata; class Amphibia; order Anura; family Alytidae; genus Discoglossus; species Discoglossus pictus. The sequence goes on along the minus strand of CM050168.1, from coordinate 276,273,055 downwards.
CGCTTCAGGAACTGCGCACATTTCTGTGATGAGTTTTAAAGATTACTACTTTATAAGTCATATTTACAATCAACTCCTAGAGAGGGAATTATTTTACAAAGAATGAACTCTCTCAAACTAAACAAATAAATATGATACCCCTGACCACCAGTCCTTTGGACTTTGGGACTGGTCACTACGCTGGCTGCATAAAGACTTCTATCAGGACTGCCTCCTGGGAATATGGGGTTTTGGGAGTGGGCTCTGAAGTTTTAGAGTATGATTATAATGATTTAATATGTTATGTTAAGTTGATTAGCTTATGTATGTTAATTACTGTATATTATGTTCTATCTCTGTCTGGTTGGCTTATGATGTTAGAATCTGTATGTTGCATGTTTGGTTCATGAACAGTTAACTAAATTAGAATGTGATAATGTAATATGTAACAGTTGAGGCAATTAGGTAAAATAAACTTATGTTTATATGGAACACTTTAAGTTGCAAATACATTTCCAAAAAGCCACTTTGCAATGGTGAAGTAATAAAAAAAAGAATATTATTGTAATTGTGGTTTATTTGTAATGGCCAGCTTTTTCAGTAGCGCTATACATGGGTTACAATCAAGGCAAAAAACAGTAGCAGTATTAACACATTGAAAAGAAGGGTCCTGTCTTTGAGCTTAGAATCCGGTGTCCATAGAGCTTTCCCCAAAGCACTGTATAAGATTGAAAACTTGAAAACTTACAATCTAAAGGAATATGGCAACATTGATCTCACAAGATCACTGGTAGACCCAACTTTAAGTGTAAATTGCAAGATGAAGGAGGGGAAAGGGAGAGGAAGCGGTCATAGCACTCTCATGAGCGTTGTAATCTGCTTCCTCCCACTAGACACCAGAGATAAGGTACTTAAAAAGTACCTATGAATTAGAAGGAAAAAGGTACTATTTGAAAATAAGTAGAAATAAAATCTGATCACCTCTGGGGTCATCAGATAACTGAAAAAAGGTGCTACCCACAGTAATTTACCCTTTAAATAGTAATGACAAGTTGAGGTTGTAATTGAGAAGTGACATTATTAGGATGAGCTCAGCTCATCATTACAACTTTCAGCCCTATTAATTTCCCCTAACGTGAGAACCTGTTGCCCATAACGAGGCCCGCTAGACATACGGCTATTAAATTGGCCTCTTACAGCTACCCGCAAATGATCTGCGGGTTACAGACGGAAAATCCCTACGGGCTGTTGAAATCTGAACTCCGTTGCTGCCAAGCCTTTGATCTGTCAAGCTTGTAACTGCTACGTTCACAAATTGCTATTAAATTGCTACAAATTCTCTGGTGTTAAAACCCGTAAGTGGCAAATCGAGCCAGAAAGCCTACGGGTGCTAGAGAGGACCCGCTAGGGGGTAAAGTCCTATCCATAGCACTGTAAATGCAAATTCACACACACTACTGTACTTATAAGTAAAGGGAAAGTGATGTTAGGTGTTAAAATTAATAGCACAACATTCTCAAGCTCGCATTTCCGTGTTATATCGATCTCAACAATCAATATGTTCATACAAGTAATGGTACTCGCATAGACTAGAATATAATATTTACTGATTTATTAATATTACACTATTTCTGGAATGCGGGTCCAATCATAACTCGTAATTCATCCCGTAAGGGATTGAAATCTAACCTCCATTTTTCAGTGACGTAATGATGACGATCTCTTTCACTATTGGCTCCGTCTAAACCTGACTCCGTAAACCATGCACTGGTTCGTAGCAGTTCAGGGCGGGAACATGATGAATTAGGCAAGACCGTTATCTCCCTGTTATTTCAAATCAGTCAATAGAAAATGATTCCGTCATTATTACGGCAATAAAACATGGAGGTTACATGTCAATCAATTAGGTTCGGGGTCCAATAAGCGATCAAACTAGCAAAACCGCAAAATAAAGAATAATGAACATGAATGCCAATACTGTTCTAGTTCATGTGGGTGGCCTTATATGTATTAACGCATTGATACCCGAGATCAATTTAACCCCAAAAGGAAACATAAAAATAAATCTTATATACTGCCGATTTGTTGTGCAATTAATTTTAATGTCTTTCATCGCTTTCCCCGTTATTTTTTATTTGTATTTACAGTGCTATGAATAGGTGTTTAACCCCCTTGCGGGTCCTCTCTTGCACTCATAGGATTTTCTCCTTCTTTTGCTATTTACTGGGGTGTGAAAACATTTGCGGACTTGGGGAAATTGAGCAATTGAATAGTGATTTGCTATTTTAGCGATCGGAACTCAAAAAGTGAAAGATCAAAGGCTTCGGGAGGCTGTAAGTTACGGGTTTAACCATCACAATCATTTGAAGGCCGTAACTCGTAACCCGTTTGGAGCCCGCAAAAAAGACGCCAATTGAATAGCAAATTAACTTGCGACCTCACTTACGGGCTACAGTAACTTTCAAAAGTTCAATTAAATCGGGCTCCATGTATATTGTAATGTTATAGAGTGCAAGATCAGACTAGAGCCCCTTGAGAAAAGAATATAAATGAGTTGTACTAGACTCTTTGGTTCCCAAGGAGTTACCATTCTGTCTCTCATTGTCATGTGTTTGGAAAAAGACAAATCATTCATCATGTGATGAATAATTTAATTAAAGTTCATTGTCTCTATTTTTACATGAATAATTATACTATTGTGAAAAAACAGTACCCCACGGTACACAAGATGGCGACATTGAGTCCCTTTGGAAATGACATATTTCAACATCCAGTGATACTGTTTAATGAATAATTTTAAACGGGCAGTGTAAGGTCTTTTCAAGTTAAATTTATTTTGCAGTTCACCATTAAATAACAATAAAACACAGGGAGAGGTATGCAAAGTTAAAATAAATAAATACATTTGTCATTAGGATGGACATCTAAAAAAAATTGAAACTATCAAATCTTGTATTTCTTCTAATTGGTTGATCTCCAAGCAGTGCTACCAGTACTGGATAATCTCACAATCTATAATATAGTTTAACACCGTACATGTTGTTTCTTAATGACCTGTGATCTCACTTTGGAGTATGATGTATTTGGATGACACTCTTAAGAAGACTACTATCTTAAGGGTCACTGGAATTTAGAATTAACTTCCAAGCTTCAGAATATTATGACAAAGTATCTTTAGAGCCAATCAGACTATGTCATCACTATGGATGCATACATATCTAATGTTTTTTTTATTATTCAGAAATCAGAATACATGTTTAGACTTCCAGTTTTTACAGTTTTCAAAGACAGCTTATGATGGATGAAACTGTTTCAGACCACATCTATGAGTAGGGTTAAACATTTGCTCTTCCTGCTAAGTGTTACATGGAGGAAATCTCATGGTATTATATATTAACCATGAAATGGCTGTATCGATGATGTCTCTATGTAAATATGTGAATATCAAATAGAACCATATAGAATCTGATTTTAGGTACCCCATAGAACTGTACTTTGATATATATTGTATTTATTTGGAAGAATGTCATTAAAGGGTCTTAGTTGTGACGATTGTCATCTGTCTAATGCTAAGACATAAAGTTCTATTTGTGAAACACTCAATAAATAATGCCATATTGGCCCAACTGTGACAATGTCTGTTGTAAACTACCATGGGCCCATCAGGGCTCTGTAAAGTATTCTGTGAATATGAAAGAAAAGTGAGGATTTTGATTTCCCTGGGTGTTTTCCACCCCAATATTCAATGTACAAAATGGTGGGACTAATATGATCAAAAGTAAAGGTAATTTTATTAATTAGATGACAGCGGCATGTTTAAAAACAGGGAATGTATTAAAAACGAAAACAAGGGGAATAAAAAAAGGGCAGATGTAAAGAATAGTAAAAAAACCCTAAAGCACTGGTATTATGCAAAATGTAACTCTTAAGTGAGTGGGTATTACTATTCACACCTAGCGGGCGAGCCAAAATAATTATAGTGAGATACCAAGGCATAAAAACCCTATCTTCTCATAAGTAGTAAATACATAAAGCACCCTTATGCCTAAATAAATGTCCTCCAAAGATCTAGAGGATTCATTAAACAAAGCAATGTACTTGCATAAAGAGGAGGTATAAGTCACTGTCTGTCTTGCTGACACACCTATAGTCCGTTAATAAAGGTACATAGAAGTGGTACTTATATAAATTAAACTTAAAGGGAGCTCTACCTAAAGTAGAGACAAAGTCGTTACAGCAGCTATATGTTACACAGCATAGAGTCCAGGCTGTGTCTATATTCACTTATTAGCATCTAACTTCGGTATAGCACATAAAGTGCCTAAAGATGTATATAAAAGGTAGAATCAGTCACCCAAATGGTAAGGGTTATAATAGGCAGTATAAAGTACTTTCAGACAAAATATACCACTAAAGGGATATAAGGGGCTTTAAACTAGGCCGTAACTATAGCAAGTTCACGGTTCCAAGAAGGCTCGACCGCCAGGTTTGCAATGCGCATGCGCACGTCTAACGTGATGACGTGCGCAGCGTAGTTGCTAGGAGCCTGACGCGTTTTGCCGTACAACGTCTTTGTCAAAGGGAAATTGTATAACACTGTCTCAAGGAGCTTTTTATAGGGAGCTGTCGCCTAGGCAACATGAAACAAGTACCGTATTTTTCGCTGTATAAGACGCACTTTTTCTTCCCCAAAACTGGGGGAGGAAAGTTGGTGCGTCTTATACGGCGAATATACCTTTTCAAACTGCCTCTCTGTCCTCTTGATCTCACCCCAGCGCTTCCTACCAGCATCGCGTCGGCCGGGGCGTCCTAGTGACGTCACACACGCAACGCTGCAGTACACGAGGAGTGCTGGTAGGAAGCGCTGGGGTGAGATCAAGATGGCAGAGATCAGAAGAAAGGTGAGGATCAGGAGGGTCAGGGAGGGTCAGGGAGGGTCAAGGGCTCCCAAATGCTCCCAAATGCTGCAGTGTATGTGTGTATGTGTATGTGTGTATGTATGTGTGTGTATGTATGTGTGCATGTATGTGTGTGTATGTATGTGTGCATGTGTGTGCATGTATGTGTGTGTATGTATGTATATGTATGTATGTGTATGTATATTTATGTGTGTATGTATATGTATGTATGTGTGTATATATATATATATATATATATATATATATATATATTTATATTTATGTGTGTGTGTATGTATGTATGTGTGTATATATATATATATATATATATATATATATATATATATATCACATATATAGTTGTGAGCGTACGAGTTGTTGCTAACGCTGCGGGCTCGCGTAGCGAGCCCGCCGCCCTCGCGAAGCGAGGGCCGCGACTCGCGTAGCGAGCCGCGGCCCTCGCGTAGCGAGGGCCGCGGCTCGCGCAGCGAGCCGAGGCCCTCGCGAAGCGAGGGCACTGCCCGAGGGTCTCAGTTGCTGCAAGGAGCGCCGAAGGCGCTCCTTGCCAGCAACTGAGACCCTCGGGCAGTGCCCTCGCGAAGCGAGGGCACTGCCCGAGGGTCTCAGTTGCTGGCATGGAGCGCCGAAGGCGCTCCATGCCAGCAACTGAGGACCCTCGCGAAGCGAGGGCCTCAGTTGCTGGCATGGAGCGCCGTAGGCGCTCCATGCCAGCACCTGAGGACCTCGCAAAGCGAGGGCCGCAGTTGCTGGCATGGAGCGCCGAAGGCGCTCCTTGCCAGCAACTGCGACCCTCGCAAACTTCACGTCGCAACCCAAACAGTACGACACACACATTACGACACTCGCAAACTCCATACGACACACGTTCACACACATTACGGACTCGCAACACTCGGACGCAACTCGCGAACATTAGAAAATGTCAAACACAATACATACACACACCACATACATAAAAAACTTACCTACACCAAGAGGGAGCACCCAGCACCTCAAAAATACAACTTACACCTCGATTTTACTTCAAATAAAACAGTTTAAACACTAAAAAAAAAACGAAGCGAGAGAAAAAATGGCCGCCGAACAAAACGAAAACGAGGCTACAGCACTCTAAACTCGCAAAACACCACAAGAAACTCGCAAAACACCACAAAACAACTACGGATATTCCGATACAAACGTATAACACACATTACTCGCCATTTCGCGCCAATGCGGAAGTACACGACTACGCTAACGGTTTGGTCTCGCGCACGCACAGTGTTACACTGCACACATTCAGCACGCTTACACAGCAGATCCACACCACTAATGCTGCAGCAACATCAAAACACATTCACAGCTCTTCCACACAATGCTTTAAAATAGGTAAAGTATATTCATTTATTAATGTATTATATATTTCATTATTACACACTAAACAGCATTAGCTACCTTACAATTTCATTGCCGTCATTTTTTGACGGGCAATTCGCTAGTATATATATATTTGTGTGTAATGTAGGTGTGTATCTGTGTGTAAAGTGTATTTGTGTTTGATTCAGATTTTTTTTTCTTCTTGTTTTCCTCCTCTAAAAACTAGGTGCGTCTTATCTGCCGGTGCGTCTTATAGGGCGAAAAATACGGTATATATGTTACCCGTAAAGGGCCAGGAGAATAACAGAGATAACAGAGAGGGTTTGTATAGTATTTACAAGGGGCCATGGGCTACTAAGAAATATATGCACAATTATTATAGAAATGACATGTATGTGTGCATCAGTGCACTGATAATTGATGTCAAAGCATAATAAAAGTCAATACCAGAAAAATGATCTTAAAAATCTTATAGAAGGCTTAAAGAGTGTGTAGTGTAATAAATACTATATATGTAAAGTGAAAAACTGCCAATTAAGGCAGGATATAAATAAAAGAATGAGCATAAAGTGCCATATACAAAAGATAGTTATATAAGGAGGAACAAGCCCCATTATACAACTCTAAAGGTGTGAACCAAGGGACATGGTCTATATAAAAAGACTGGTGATCTGTAAATATTCTGTGAAGTATTCTCTTGGCACTAGGCTTCTAGGCTAAGGGATTTACTGTACTGATGGTCCCATGTTCAGCCCTGGGTACATTCACTGTACTGTAGAGGGGATTGTTTTTGGAGCTGATACAGTGCTTCAAATGGAACAGTTTATAATTGAAGGCCTCTTGTGTAGAGATGCAACAACCAGCTCACTAAATCACCTTTAATATTGAACATGTCTGTACAGTGTCTTCTGCGCAGGCGTCAAACAGGTTGTATCACTGTGGCGTCAGACTAGGTGATTGGGCATGTGCACATGCACAGTCCCCCGGGCACATTGCCATTAGTCAGTGCCAGGAGCTAGAGAGAGCGCCAAGAGAGCACCAGGAGAGACAGCAGACAGAGAGACAGGCATAGGACAGAGAGAAAGAAAGAGAGGGAGCGTGTGAAGAGCAGAAGAGAGCACACAGCATGAGACAGCACAGAGACAGACACAGCATAGACAATTCAAGCTCCTGGTATTCCTGGGTGGTCTCCCTTTAAAGTACTGTCCAGGCCCAACGCTGCTTGGCTTCAGGGCAGTGTGACCTCTTAATTCCCTGATTGGAATCAAACCCAGGTTGCATTAATAAAAGCACTGAATCCTAACCACTGGTCCACCAGGGAACCCTTATGATACCAAGTAATATAGTTTAATGTCACCACTGTTTAATTACTTTTTGTTAAAAGTTTTCTTGGCATTTTATTTTTTCTATAAATATGCTGTACTCTATTCAGTAAAGAGAACTGGATGCTGGATTTCCATGCTCTGTTGGTGGCTATTTGATCTGAAGAAAAGCTACTGTAATTCTTGGATCTGCTGCAGCTGGTGAAGTGTGGAAAGGAACCCTGTGCATGGATGGAGAGTTGACCTTTAGTCATAACATTGTCCCTTCACATGACCTAATATACATTTTGCCTTACATACTAGATGTGAACTGAACAAACTATGCTACCACTACCAATAGAACTAGCAGAAGTTCAGGGCCATCAGGAGGAATGAGGAGGAATAGACGTAGATAGAAGACACAAGAACACCAGGAGAAGCTTTACCAAAGAGAGGAGATCTTGCTTACATGGGTGTTTATAGTTTTTTGGGGTACAAATAGCATGGAATAACTCTATCATGAGAATATATTATGACAAAATCTAACCCACAGAATTGGTCTCATGTATTACCCAACTTTCCACTGCTACACCACCGCCTGCACCTGACGAGCAACATACACTTGGGCAGACATAAAGAACATACTCCAAAGGACATAACTATCATGTATGTGTCCAGGGACAACCAACACTAACTATATTAGTATATGTTTCAATAGGACATCACCCCGTTATTGTGGATATATTAACGTCAATCAGATTTCAATGAATCTGGCATCATAGAATGTATGGAGTTAGCATATATTAGTGCTAAAGTTAACTGTTTTTCACTAATCAACCTATTGAACAATTTTTGGATTACATGTTAGGAACATGTGATGAAAAACTATGTTTTATATGTTTTCATTATTATAGCTATGTTTGTGTGACAAGTAGGTAGTATTACAAGTTTGTTGTTGCCGTGGCCATTTTAGGAGGCTTTCAACAAAGTTATACCTTATATACACGGATCAGTTCAACTTTAGAGATAAAAAAAAATATTAATCATTAAAGAAAAAGGTATCTCTTTTCCCACTCTTCCTCTGCCCATTCCTTGTCCCTTTCTCTCCACTCTGCCTGTTACCCCTATTTCCAATCCCCTCTCTCCACTCCTCTGGGCCTCTTCACTGTTCTCTCCCTCCTTGCAGTCTCTTGGTTATCCTCTGTCTCCCTCTCATCCTCTCCTCTTTCCACCCTTTCCAGCCTTGCATACCAGTCATTCTCAGAAATGCACAGAAACTCACTCATCCAGTCCCTGTTATCTCCGAGTGTATATTTATATATAAAAAGTAATGCTTGTGTATATATAAATACATAACCATGTGTATGGCACTGTCCAGTGTACTGTAAACATTGTACTCTATTTTTGAGATTCTGCCCAAAGAAAAACAGGTCTATTGCTCTAGCTATCTATCTAAAATATATACACACTAGGAAATTGGCCGTCAAAAATGACGGGAGTAAATTGTAAGGCTAGCAATGTTGTTTGCCACAGAATGCGAGGCTATGGGCCCTCTGAGCATCTTCAGTGCTCATTGTGCGGCTCGCAATGAGCACCTTTGGTGCTCATTGCAAGTCTCTCCCCCTGTGTAGGTTATAGGCCTCACCCTTGAGTGTTACTGTCTAAATATTAGTGGCTTGGATTGTGTTACTGCTTAGGGCTATTTTTTACGTCCTTCTGGCTAGTTTTACATTGTTCGGGCTAGTTTTACGTCCTTAGGCCTCGTTTTCGTTGCTTTGCGTTTTTTCGGCAGCCATTTTTTTCTCGCTTAGGCGATTTTTCGATTGTGAAAAAACGGCAAATATGCATCAAATTAACTTGCAACCTGGCTCATAGGCTCCCTGTGTCTCCCACTTTGGTGTGTGTGAGTGTTAATTTGAGGCATATTTGTTTTTTTTCTTCATGTTTTTCAGTTCTGTTGTTCGGCCATTAAAGTCCTAATTATGCGAGGCGCACAGTGCATGTACGGGTTTTGGTCCTAAGTCAAACGGGTCGTAAATCCTGCGTGCCTCAACTGGTCGCCTCGCTTTGCGATGCTCGCAGTTGCGGCCCTACATTAGAAACCAGAAACTAAGGGCCCTATTAAATTCTCCCTCGTAGTTCTCTCGGTGCTCGCAAAAGGCAGTTTTCCTGCTGTTTGCGAGAACCGAATCTCTCGCAGCCTGCTTTACGATATGACTGCGAGAAAATGGCCGAGAATAGGCTCCGAGAGAGCTACGTAGCCTTAAATCTATGCACGAGTCTCGCATATCGTAAGAATCCCTACGTGGACAAAAAGTCCACGCAAGGGATCCGAAAGCCTCTACGTGCTGCCTCGGAACAGCCCGAGACAGCAGTGTGAGGCTCCCCCCTGCACCCTATACACATCCCCATGCTGCAGGGGTCTCTATCGGGACCCCTGCAGCACCCCCACATTAACCCCTTGCAGCGGGGGTCCCCGATCTGCATAGATCAGGCCCCCCGCTGCATTTAAAACTTTTAAATTCCCCGCCGCGGCTCCTTAAAGGGACCGCGGCACACTATTACCCAATCCCGGCCGCGGCACTTAAAATTAACCCCCCTCTATGCTGGGGGTCCCCATCGGGACCCCCGAAGTGTCCCCACATAAACCCATTGCAGGGGGGGTCCCCGATCTGCATAGATCAGGCCCCCCGCTGCATTTAAAACTTTTAAATTCCCCGCCGCGGCTCCTTAAAGGGACCGCGGCACACTATTACCCAATCCCGGCCGCGGCACTTAAAATTAACCCCCCTCTATGCTGGGGGTCCCCATCGGGACCCCCGAAGTGTCCCCACATAAACCCATTGCAGGGGGGGGCCCCGATCTGCATAGATCAGGCCCCCCGCTGCATTTAAAACTTTTAAATTCCCCGCCGCGGCTCCTTAAAGGGACCGCGGCACACTATTACCCAATCCCGGCCGCGGCACTTAAAATTAACCCCCCTCTATGCTGGGGGTCCCCATCGGGACCCCCGAAGTGTCCCCACATAAACCCCCTGCAGCGGGGGGCCCCGATCGGCACCGATCGTGACCCTGCTGCAATTCAATTTTAAATTTCCCGCCTCGCGGGTCCTCAAAGGACCGTAAAGGTCCTGAAAGGACTCGCACTAAAAATATTAACCCCAGGCAACTATAATTACCCCATTAACTCATGGTGGTCAATCCAGACCACCATAAGGCTCTATTTAACCCATTAACTCATGGTGGTCAATCCAGACCACCCTAAGGCTCTAATTAACCCATTAACTCATGGTGGTCTATACAGACCACCATAAGGCCTAAATTAACCCATTAACTCATGATGGTCAATCCAGACCACCATAAGGCTCTATTTAACCCATTAACTCATGGTGGTCAATCCAGACCACCATAAGGCTCTAATTAACCCATTAACTCATGGTGGTCTATACAGACCACCATAAGGCCTAAATTAACCCATTAACTCATGATGGTCAATCCAGACCACCATAAGGCTCTATTTAACCCATTAACTCATGGTGGTCAATCCAGACCACCATAAGGCTCTATTTAACCCATTAACTCATGGTGGTCAATCCAGACCACCGTAAGGCTCTAATTAACCCATTAACTCATGGTGGTCTATACAGACCACCATAAGGCCTAAATTAACCCATTAACTCATGATGGTCAATCCAGACCACCATAAGGCTCTATTTAACCCATTAACTCATGGTGGTCAATCCAGACCACCATAAGGCTCTATTTTACCCATTAACTCATGGTGGTCAATCCAGACCACCATAAGGCTCTATTTTACCCATTAACTCATGGTGGTCAATCCAGACCACCATAAGGCTCTATTTAACCCCATCAGTCCCATAAGGGTATATTATTACCATTATGGGCCTGTTACAACCCAACATTAACCACATAAGTGCCATGATGGTCAATCCAGACCACCATAAGGCCTAAATTAACCCATTAACTCATGGTGGTCAATACAGACCACCATAAGGCTCTAATTAACCCCATCAGTCCCATAAGGGTATATTATTACCATTATGGGCCTGTTACAACCCAACATTAACCACATAAGTGCCATGATGGTCCTCAAGGACCATCATGACACTAACTACAAACACTACACTATAACCCCCAATAAACCATTTAATCTAAACTAACCCCCCTCTACACTAATCTATTAACACTTACACTACCTACCTACACTACCTACCCCCTAATAAACCTTCCCACCACTCTAATTACAAAAAATAAAAAACCTACAGCACAGAAAACAAAAAACCTACAGTACAAAAAACAAAAAAACCTACAGTACAGAAAACAAAAAACAATTACAACCCCACCCCCCACTACAGAAAACAAAAAAATACATTACAACCCCACCCCCCACTACAGAAAATAAAAAAATTACACACCTGAAAAGGAAAGACAGATAAACACAATACAATACATACATATAATACATTACATACATTACATACAATACATGACATTACATATAATATATTAAATATAATATATTACATATAATATATTACATATAATACATTACATACATTACATACAATACATGACATTACATACATTACATATAATATATTAAATATAATATATTACATATAATATATTACATATAATATATTACATATAGTCCTAATCAAATACCCCCTATCTATCTAACATACAATCTATTTAATTTAAAATAAATCCTAACTATATCAAATACATCCCCCTATCTATCTAATATACAAAAAATCCTAACTACATACACAGACCATTATTCTAAAGTAAAATAAAATAATTACAGTCCTAACTACATACACAGACCCTAATTCTAAGCTAAAATCAATAAATTAAGACCACTTACCTTTAAGATGTTGCTTCAGATCACTAACCTATGGGTCAAACAAAAAATAAAAATTAGTACAAAACATTAACATCAAATAAATAAACATTCTATACATTCTAAATATTCAACTCACCTTTACAGCATGTCCAGTCACTGTTTAGCTCTTCCGGCGCGGCCCTGTTAAAAAAAAAACACAATACATGAATACATGAATACAATATATAAACAATAAATAAAATACACAAATAAACATCTAAATATACATTTCACTTACCTACCCGCGATGTCCCCGGCCTTCTCTCCTTCAGCCCCGGCTGGGCCGCGGAACCATTCGCGCTCTAAAAAAAAAAAAGAAAAAAAACTAACGGAGGTCTGCACTGGCAGACCTCCCCGACGCTACTGAACCTCCCGGAGTCGTTTCCGGGAGGAAATTGGCATTGGCGGCTTGTGATTGGCTAAAAAAGCTGTCTATCAATTTCAGCCAATCAAAAGTCGTCAATGTGTGAGCCAATCAGGATGGGATACACCCCAATATCCCACCCTGATTGGCTTAAACACTTGTCTATCTTTCTGGGAACCAATCACAACGCTCAGATGCCTTCAGCCAATCACTATTGGATACACCCCCACGGAGTGATTGGTAGAAGACATCTGCGCATCCTGATTGGCTCCTACATTGACGACTTTTGATTGGCTGACAGCTTTTTCAGCCAATCACAAGCCGACAATGCCAATTTCCTCCCGGAAACGACTCCGGGAGGTTCAGTAGCGTCGGGGAGGTCTGCCAGTGCAGACCTCCGTTAGTTTTTTTTTTTTTTTTTTTTAGAGCGCGGATGGTTCCGCGGCCCAGCCGGGGCTGAAGGAGAGAAGGCCGGGGACATCGCGGGGAGGTAAGTTCAATGTATATTTAGATGTTTATTTGTGTATTTTATTTATTGTTTATATATTGTATTCATGTATTCATGTATTGTGTTTGTTTTTTTAACAGGGCCGCGCCGGAAGAGCTAAACAGTGACTGGACATGCTGTAAAGGTGAGTTGAATATTTAGAATGTATAGAATGTTTATTTATTTGATGTTAATGTTTTGTACTAATTTTTATTTTTTGTTTGACCCATAGGTTAGTGATCTGAAGCAACATCTTAAAGGTAAGTGGTCTTAATTTATTGATTTTAGCTTAGAATTAGGGTCTGTGTAGTTAGGACTGTAATTATTTTATTTTATTTTAGAATAAGGGTCTGTGTATGTAGTTAGGACTGTAATTATTTTATTTTATTTTAAAATTAGGGTCTGTGTATGTAGTTAGGATTTGTTGTATATTAGATAGATAGGGAGATGTATTTGATATAGTTAGGATTTTTTTTAAATTAAATAGATTGTATGTTAGATAGATAGGGGGTATTTGATTAGGACTATATGTAATATATTATATGTAATATATTATATGTAATATATTATATTTAATGTATGTAATGTCATGTATTGTATGTAATGTATGTAATGTATTATATGTAATATATTATATGTAATATATTATATGTAATGTCATGTATTGTATGTAATGTATGTAATGTATTATATGTATGTATTGTATTGTGTTTATCTGTCTTTCCTTTTCAGGTGTGTAATTTTTTTATTTTCTGTAGTGGGGGGTGGGGTTGTAATGTATTTTTTTGTTTTCTGTAGTGGGGGGTGGGGTTGTAATTGTTTTTTGTTTTCTGTACTGTAGGTTTTTTTGTTTTTTGTACTGTAGGTTTTTTGTTTTCTGTGCTGTAGGTTTTTTATTTTTTGTAATTAGAGTGGTGGGAAGGTTTATTAGGGGGTAGGTAGTGTAGGTAGGTAGTGTAAGTGTTAATAGATTAGTGTAGAGGGGGGTTAGTTTAGATTAAATGGTTTATTGGGGGTTATAGTGTAGTGTTTGTAGTTAGTGTCATGATGGTCCTTGAGGACCATCATGGCACTTATGTGGTTAATGTTGGGTTGTAACAGGCCCATAATGGTAATAATATACCCTTATGGGACTGATGGGGTTAATTAGAGCCTTATGGTGGTCTGTATTGACCACCATGAGTTAATGGGTTAATTTAGGCCTTATGGTGGTCTGGATTGACCATCATGAGTTAATGGGTTAATTAGAGCCTTATGGTGGTCTGTATTGACCACCATGAGTTAATGGGTTAATTAGAGCCTTATGGTGGTCTGTATTGACCACCATGAGTTAATGGGTTAATTAGAGCCTTATGGTGGTCTGTATTGACCACCATGAGTTAATGGGTTAATGTAGGCCTTATGGTGGTCTGTATTGACCACCATGAGTTAATGGGTTAATTTAGGCCTTATGGTGGTCTGGATTGACCATCATGAGTTAATGGGGTAATTATAGTTGCCTGGGGTTAATATTTTTAGTGCGAGTCCTTTCAGGACCTTTACGGTCCTTTGAGGACCCGTGAGGCGGGAAATTTAAAATTGAATTGCAGCAGGGTCACGATCGGTGCCGATCGGGGCCCCCCGCAGCAGGGGGTTTATATGGGAACACTTTGGGCGTCCCGATGGGGCCCCCCAGCATAGAGGGGGGTTAATTTTAAGTGCCGCGGCCGGGATTGGGTAATAGTGTGCCGCGGTCCCTTTAAGGAGCCGCGGCGGGGAATTTAAAAGTTTTAAATGCAGCGGGGGCCTGATCGGTGCCGATCGGGGACCCCCGCTGCAAGGGGTTAATGTGTGGGGGCTGCGGGGGTTCCTATGGACCCCTGCATCAAGGTGTTCATGTGAGGACACTTCGGGGGTCCCGACAGGGACCCCCGCATTGAGGGGGGGTTCATTTTAGGTGCCTAGGGGGGGGTTTGGAGTACCCCCCACGGCAGGGCTTATGTGGGGGACTGCCGCGGAGGTCCCTTTTAGGACCCCCGCAGCACTTGATGAGGAGTGGGAGCCTGCGATATCATCTCGCAGGCTGTCACTCCTCATGTACATTTACGCAGTGTAGATACGTACGGGCCTGCTGCGTAGCTCATACGTTGCTCGCAGCAGGGCTAATTTAATAGCATTGTAAGTTAGAGAAACTTTGCAGTACGTAGGGCTTAAGTAGAAGCCTCTTATTTACGAGGCTGGAATTTAATGAGGCCCTAAATTCTTAAATTAAGTGAGAGATAAAACACTAGCTAGGTCCAAACCCATGTTTATATCCCGAATTCTTTCTTATTGAGTCTTAGCTCCCTGGTGAATTCAGTCTTCTGGTGTAACAAATAATTATGTTTAGTCCCCCAGGTCCTGAGACAAGAATTGTGTAATCTAATGTAAGGGTTCGCTGGTGGTCCAATGGTTAGGACTCCACCGCTGTTGACCTGGGTTTGATTCCAAGCCAAGAAGCCATGCAGTGTTGGGCCTGGTCAGTGCTGGGATGGAAGACTACCTAGGAATACCAGGAGCTGTATGCTGTGGCCCACTGGAGAAGGAACTGGCAACCCACTCCAGTATCTCTGCCATGAATACCAAGTGGATCAGCATAACCATGGACATAAATATAATGAGGCCATGGAGGATAACCTATACCTTTTTAAGTTGTTCAGCCAATCTCTGTTTGAGCATACATTTTGTGCATCCTACATAATCTTTCTCTCCCTCTCTCATTTTCTCTCTATCTCCCCATCTTTCCCCCTCTTTCTATCTCCGTCTCCTTCTTTCTGTCTCTCCCCACTCTTTGTCTCCCTTTCTATATCTTTCTATCCCTTTCTCTCTCTCCCCTTTCTCACCCACTCACTCTCCCTTTCTTTCTCTCTCTCTTACCCTCTTTCTGTCCCTCTGCCCGCTCTTTGTCTCCCTCTCTTTCTCTCTCCCCTCCCTCTTCTGTCTATTTCCCTTTCACACCCACTCTGTTCTCTCTACCCCCTCCTTTTCTCTCTTTCTCTCTCCTCTCTTTGTCTCTCTCTCTCTTTCTCTCTCCTCCTCTTTCTGTCTCTCTCTCTCTCCCCTCTCTTTGTCTCCCTCTTTCTCTCTCTATCCCCCACCCCTTTCTCCCCCTCTCTCTCCCTCCTCTTTCTCTCCCTCGTTCTCCCCCTTTCTCTCTGTCCTATTTCTCCCCCTCTCTCCCTCTTTCACTTCTCCCTCCCTCTTTCTGACCCTCTTCCCACTCTTTGTCTCCATCTCTAGCTCTCTCTAACACCTCTCTTTCTCTTTCCCATATCTTTCTCTCCCCCTCTCTGTCCCCACTCTTTTTCTCTCCCTCTCCCCCACCTCTCTCTCCTTCACTTCCCCCTTTTTTCTATCTCCTCCTCTTTCTGCCTCTCTCCCTATCTTTGTCTCCCTCTTTCTCTCTTTTTTTCTCTATCCCCTCTCTTTCTCCCCTACTCCCCCCCCCCCCACTCTCCCTATTTCCCCCTCTCTCCCCTCTTTCTCCCTCTCTCTCCCCCTCTTCCTCTTCTCCCTCCCTCTTTCAATGGTTTGGCTATTACAGAACCCAGCTCTCTCAGTACCCTTGGATGTATTCCATCAGGAAGTGGGCTTTATTAAAATAAATAAATATAATTTTACATAGCTATTACCCTGTCCTCACATAAGGACTTATTGATAGGTGGCCAGAGGGTTTTGAACTTCAGGATTATAGCTTAAGAAACTTTCAAGGGTCCTTATGGACACATATAAGTAACTGCAAGTATGAAGTTTTGAGTCAGAGCCAATAAACTGCTGTAGAAACCCCAGTAAAGATAAGAAACATCAGTATATATTGCAACTTACCAATGTCAATACGTTGGGGTTTTCCTGTTATCACATATGAATATTGAAGTTTAGACACATCATATTATATATTGTCACTCTTATTATATGATATCAGACACTGAATGCCAAGACAGGATTACTGTTGAGGG
The DNA here is from genome assembly GCA_027410445.1 of Discoglossus pictus. Lineage (NCBI taxonomy): Eukaryota > Metazoa > Chordata > Amphibia > Anura > Alytidae > Discoglossus > Discoglossus pictus. Next base: position 276,255,770 of record CM050168.1, on the reverse strand, counting down.
GGTTGTATATGTATTAATAGGGAAGATGGATAGGCATTAACCCTAGGAGATCTTTGGGACTACCCTGGGAAATTAATCAGGTTTGACTTAACATTAATTTGGTGTCTGTGTTTAGTAGTATGAGCATGTATTTGTAAATGAACAGTGAGTTTATTGAAAACTTTAGTGCAGTACAATTAAAATAGCTCAGTAACAGAGAAACTGAACAAGTACAACAATACACACAGTGTACAGTAAATAAAGATGGGCAAAATGCAGGTATACAGAGTACAACCGGTTAGTGCTAGCCAATATAGGTCACTAGTGATGCATGAAGATAAACAAAGACAGAAACCATGTAAGGCGGGCAGTGTTCAGAACAAACTTATACATTAGTGTCTGGACAACTCATCCACCTGTCCCAAATTTGATCAAACTTGGCGGGACATCCCCTGTGTTTATAGAGCAATTTGTGAAAGGGAATAATGGTATTCACCTCCCGTATCCACCTAGCCAGGGTTGGGGGATCGCTGCGCATCCAAGTCCTAGCTATCAGTTTCCTAGCCACAAACAGCGTCTCCTGCAAGAATATGGACATAAACTTATTCATATCCCCATCCCCATAGTATATACCCAGGAGACACTGCCTGGGGTCCAGTTGCAGCGGAGACCCCATCTTGTCATGTAGAAAGGCTACCACCTGTTGCCAGTAGCCCCGGAGCTGTGAACAACTCCAGAGCAAGTGGAAAAAGGTGCCTAATGCCGCCCGGCACATTGGACAGACAGGATCCCAATCAGGTTGGTATCTGGACATCCGAAGGGGTGTGAGGTAAGCCTGATGTATAATAAATGTCTGGGTAAGTCTATCAGACAATTTCGGGGACACCTTCTGACAGGTCTCTAGTGCCTCCCCCCACTCCTCATCCTCAATAGGTCCCATATCCCGGGTCCAGCCAGTCTTAAGGCCATAAGCTATCTCAGTGGAGGAGGGCTTGTGGAGTTCGGCATAGAAAAGGGAGATCAAGTGGGTAGGCTCCTGGCACCTGATTAACTCCAAGAGCAACACAGATTCAAGGTTAGGTGGAGCTGTCGAAAACTGGGTGCGGAACGCGTGGGCCAGCTGTAAATATCGGTAGTGCATATGGGCTGGGAGAGAAAACTGCTCCCGCATGTCAGCGTAAGACCTTAGGGCGCCCCCCTCCAGGATATGTTTCAGGAAGAATACACCCGCCCGCTCCACAATGAGGAGTCAGGAAGCATACAGAACTCCTGAAGTAACTTGTTGTGCCACAAGGGGGTTAAATCATGGAGGGAGGGGCCCTGCAGTCTGTGCATCACCACTTCCCAAACCCGGCTGTAATGAAAGATCAGGGATTTAGGGTCCAACCTCTCCTCCATCCCTCTGGTGCCCCTCAGTATGACAGTCAACGGGTCTCGAGAGTGGCAGGTCCAACTAGGGCACAGAAGGGTTAGAAACCGTTCCCTATCAGTCTTGTCTATGTGAAATAACTGGGAGAGCTGCGACGCCAGATAGTAGAGATTGAAATCAGGGAGCGCCAGGCCGCCCAAGTCCGTCGGGTTCTTAAGTTTCCTCCAAGAGATCTTATGCCTACTCGATCCCCAAACAAAGGCCTTGAGAAGGGACTCCAGTTGTTTGAAGTGTTTCAGGGCTAAATATATGGGGGAATGCCACACAACGTACAATACTTTAGGGAGAAGGACCATTTTAATCAGGTTTACTCTGCCCATGACCCCTAAAGGTAATTTAGACCATACCTGGATTTTAGACTTTATCAGGGGGAACAGGGGTTGGACATTGTCTGTGACATAATCCTGTGAGCATGTCGTAACTTGGACCCCCAAATAATTAAAGCGGGGAACACATTTAAGGGCGGGGTTCGCAGGGATCACAGCGGAAGGGGTACCATCGATAGGAAGAATTTGTGATTTATCCCAATTAATCTGGAGGCCCGAAAAGCTCCCAAATCGCTCTATGAGGGAAAGGGCTGTCAACAGATAGAGCAGGGTATCATCGGCATACATACTGATCTTTTCCGTAAGGAAACCTCTGCGAAATCCGCGGATATCAGGGTGGTCCCTAATGGCAATAGCCAAGGGTTCCGCCGCCAGGGCATAAAGCAGAGGGGACAAGGGACACCCTTGGTGGGTGCCCCTAGACAGAGGAAACTCAGACGAAGTCCAACCATTAGCCAGAACTTTCGCAACCGGAGCATTGTATAGCAACTGTACCCAACGTATAAATTTGGGTCCAAAGCCATATCTCCCGAGGCATGCCCACAAGAAGGACCATTCCACCGAGTCAAAGGCTTTGGCCGTGTCCAGAGTCACCACCACCCTCCTGCCCGAGTTGTCATGTTCAGCTTGGAGGTTCATGAACAATCTACGTAAGTTAAAGGAGGTGTTTCTACCCGGCATAAAGCCCGTCTGGTCGGGGTGGACATAGTTGATTGTTCTTTAGTTGTTTTTTATAAGGCTGGCGCCAACATATTCTGTTGAGTTTATTATTACTTTTTTTCTTATTATTTCTTTAGGCTGTTTTGTCTCTTGTACTGGGACACTCGCACCTTCTTCAGTGTAAGTGTAAGATTTAGACTTCCAGTGCCAACAGAGCCTTTGTAAAAAAACATATCAGTAGCCAATATTTCTTCTGTGAGCCATTTAATCTCACTTTATGTAAAATCACACATAGAGCAGGGAAGAGTTCACTCGTAGTGATTACTTGTAAGGGTCTACTCATAAGGGTTTGTTACGTGAAGAAGATAATAGCTATGTTGCTTCCTATAAATGATTTTTTCTTGTAAGATTTTGTATTGGAGACATGCAGTCTTATTGCTCTCCTGGTCTTTATAGAAATGCGTACATCATTGCTCCTCTACATACCCATCTACTTTCTAGTCATCCTAGTCCCTGTCCCTCTGCACACCACCAAACCCTTTTCCTCTCCCTGCATTCCAACCCTTTCTGCAACTAAAGAAAAATTAGAAGGTAATGGGCATCAGTGGTGACCTTAGGAAAAAAATGCTTAGATGCACCACCCCAGACATATATACCGTATTGGTTCGAATATGAGCCGCACCTTTTTTCCGATTTTTGAGTTTGCGAGTTACGGGTGCTGCTTATATTCGCGAATGGAAAATTACTGCCGATTTGCGCAATTGCGAGTTAAGGGTGCCGATTTGCGTGCTTGAGACTGCGATATTGAATAGCGATTTACGGTTTTAGTGATTCTAACATCCTGTAAGGCCTGTAACCTGCAAAAAAAGCTACAGTGCTAATTAGAAAGCCTGCACAAGTCTTTTTCTCTCCAATTTTAAGGGTGCAGCTTATATTTGAGTACTATCTTTTTTCCATTTTTTCCCCTTGAATTTTACAGGTGCGGCTTATATGCGGGTGTGGCTTATATTCGGACCAATACGGTATATATTTATATATTTTTATATTAACGATTTTATAGATTAGCCCAGAGTACATTAATGAGAATTGTAGACAAACTACTATATGTAATGAAATATTTATATATAATAATAATAGCGAATGTTTGCATTTCAGCACCCAAAATGCCAAGAGTGCAATGGAAACATTTAATAAATACAAATATATGAACACTTAGATTAAAACAAGGCAAGACGTCCCAGGAAGTGCATTGGTGGCACAGTTCAGCCAATCAAAGAGATGCTTCGTCTATTCCTGCCCCCAAAGCTCTCAATATTTCCTGCATGGAACTATGTGTAAACCTACAAGATTATTTGAACACATTGCATCTGGTCCTGGTAATAGGGATGTCTTTATGTCTATGTGGATTTGTATCCAGGCTTCTCTACCCTGTTTGAATATTGTTCAGTTGAGAAAATAATGGATTTATATATTGAATGCTGTGCAATATGAGAATTGAAGATGAGCCTCTCAGGTCAGAAGGTGCCTACTACATTACTAAGGAAGAGCAAAGGACGAGTTCGAGTAGCACCAGATCTAATGAAGTGGATGGGCCAAAGCCAAGAGGACACCCACCTGCAGATTTTTCTGGAGGGGACATTAATGTCTTCTGCTGCAAGGAACAATTCAGCAAAGGAACCTGGAATGTTAGAACTATGAACCAAAGCAAAATGGATATGGTCAAACATGAGATGACAAGATTAAACATTTATATCCTGGAAATTAGTGAACCCAAATGTACTGGAATGGGACATTTCACATTATGCCACCACCAGATCTTCGTCCATGGTCAAGAATCCCACAGAAGAAATGGAGTAGCCCTCATAGTCAATCAAAAAGGGCGGCCAAAGTAGTGCTCAGTTACAACAGAATACATCCAAGGCAAGCCACTTAACATCACAGTGATCCAAGTCTATGCATCAATCATGGACGCCAAAGAGGCTTAAATTGTCCAGTTCTACAAAGAAATTCAACACGTCATACATGTAAACACCAAGAAAATGTGTTATTCTCATCATAGGAGATTGGAATGCTAAATTAGGGAATCATAAGATACCTGGAATAACTGGCATGTTTGACCTTTGAGTACAAAATGAAGCAGGTCAGAGATTAGTAGAAATCTGTTAAGATAATTATCTGGTTGTAGCAAACACCCTCTGCTAACAGCCTCAGAGACGACTCCACACATGGACATCACCAGGTGGACAATATCGAAAACCAGATTGACCATATGCTTTGTAGCCAAAGATGGAGGAGCTCTATACAATGAACAAAAACAAGACCTGGAGCTGACTGCAACTCAGATCATTAGCTTCTTATTGCAAATTTCAGAATTAAACCAAAGAAAAGAGGGAAAATCATCAGACCAAGCATACGTGTAAGTCTGCGAGTTTCAATCCTGCAAGGTGCTTTAGGGAAAGCGCTATGGACACCGGATTACAAGCTCAAAGACAGGGCCATCCATTCTTTACAATGTGTGAATCTTAAACTTGTCATTGCCTGTAACTTAACTTATGTATAGCGCTACGGAATATGTTGGCGCGTTACAAATAAATGCTAATAATAATAATAATGAAATAAATAACATTCCCATTGATTATGCAGTGGAAGTGAAGAATACATTTAAGGGAGTAGACATGGAAGATAGAATGCCTGAAGAACTTTGGACTGAAATTTGCAACAAAGAATATCCCCTAAAGTAAGAAAACTAAGAAGGCAAACTGTCTGTCTGATAAGGCTTTGAAAGCAGCCCAGGTAAGAAGGAAAGCAAAAGGTAGTGGAGATAGGAAAATATTTATCAAACTGAATGCAGAATTCCAGAGGATAGCAAGAAGAGACAAGGAGACATTCTACAGTGAGTGATGTAAGGAGATTGAAGAAGATAACAGAGTTTCAATGTTTTTCCTATGCAACAAACCAAAGGAACTCACATCTGGTAAATGTGTAATGTGTGGTGTAGGTGTTATTTCTTCAGAATAATAGTGGTCAAAGTAAGGTTTCTAAAGAAAATGTAAACATATCTTGATTCTGACTAAACTAGCCTTGAGAAAACATTTACAGAGAAATACAAATCCTTATTGAGTAGGAATATTTGACCTAATGACAGCTGTAAATTAGGTGAGTTATACAAGGAGAGATAATAATAACAGGACAGATAGTCTGAAATAACATTTATTATTTACAGAATTCTTCTTAAAGAACAGTGACAAATACCATGTAAAGAGAGGGTTAAAGAGTAGAGGGGTTGGTTGAGGAGGAGAAGACAAGTAAATGGCAAAAGTAGCTAAGGTGGAAAGATACCGTAATTTAAAATAAGTAATTATCACAGTTCAGTCCTTTAAGTAATTTCCCTCCCCATATAATAACACTTACAGTGCTATGTCACAGCATCAGACAGCCCTGTAACATCTGAAGGGACTTCCTAGGGCCTACTTCTGAGCACACCTGTTAGACCCAAGTCACCACTACTAATAACGCCCAAATGAAACATAAAAATAATCATTTTTTTATTGCCAATTAGCGAGCTTGAGACTGTTGTCCAATTAATTTGAATGTCTTTCATCTCTTTCTCCGTCATTTACAGTGCAGTATTGATTTTTATTTGCATTTACAGTGCTACGGACATGTCTTTAATACCATCTGGAACCCGTACGATTTTCTTCTACATTTGCCGTTTACGTGTGGGAAACATTTCCGGGCTTGCGAAATTGTAGCAATTGAATATCGATTTGCGATTTTAGCGATCGTAACTCTTGCGGATGTGAAAAATCAAAGGCTTAAGTTATGGTTGAAACAACCTCAGGGATTTTCAGCCTGTAACCCGTAGACCGTTTGCGGCTTGCAAAAAGATTCCAATTGAATAGCAAATACGTTTATGACCTACATTATGGGGTCCAGTAACTAGCAATTTCTTAATTGAATGAGGCCCATAGCATTTGACAAAGGCGCATGTAGTGGCGAAACAGTCCATCAGGCTTTTGACAAATGCACCTGTTAAGCTTTTAATTGAGCTGTAATAACAGAGTTGATTTTATTAGAATGTTTCATTTAAACATGTTTGCTAAACTCTGATTTAATACTTTGAAGCACTATGTATGCCCCTAAGTTCGCTAAGAATAGGGGATAATGTGTGTGTGTGTTTTATTTCATTTTTAACCCATTTACTTGTTTTTAAGTATATATCAGTATACTCAGTTGAATCAAGTTCTTATAAAGCCCGCTGTATATAATGAAATGCTGTTTTTGGCCTTGTGGTGAAAAGCTCAAACAAAATTAAGGGAAGTATTAAAAGAGAAGCTTTTGGCTATAAAGAGTTAACTATAGCCTGTCAAATCAATGCAACAATGTATTTTTGTGAGCAATTTGTTAGTTCCTTTTTTCTCTTGTTCCTGTTTGTTACCCTGATAAAGATTGTTGCTATTTAACCAAATTTATGTGGCATATATTTGTAATTTAGAGATTACGAAGTAGCAACTGTTACAATGTGTAACAAATTGAGTTCATTTATTGTCCTTATGGCATAAGGTTGAAGGTTATAAATTTTCAAGCTGAAGCTGTGACAGTCTGAAGTTAAGCTAGTTTGCTAAACTAGACCTACAAAGTGGATAACTAAAGTTGGAAGCACATAAGTACTAAATCTCATACATCCATATTATACATATATAGATTGTATGCAACAGTTTTTGGATTGCAAAATAACGCCAATTGAATAGCAAAATAACTTACAGGCTCCAGGAACTTACAATTGCTCAATTGAATCTGGTTTATTGTTTAGGGGAAAAAAAGGATCTTATTTTATTATATTTTTATGATTTTTATTACTTCTTACTTTTTATTATATATATATATATATATATATATATATATATATATATTTATATTTATATATTTATTATATATTTTATATTTATTGTTTAGTGCTTTTTAGTTACTTTGTATTTTTTAATGAGCTTTACTATCCAGTTTTTAGTTGGATCTGTTTTATATAGGACCACATTGCTGTCATTACTTCTCATGCGGCCCAATACCCGCTTATTATTTGTGTAAGTAGTGCCACAGCTTAGCTACTTGTTGGGGTCGAACATTTACCCTTTTTTTTGTTTGTCCTTAAAACACATCTCATGTTCATTGTAATAGCCCACATGGGCTAAGGTGCAAAATAACGTGAGTCCATGAGTTCAAGGGGCTGTGCCAGTAAGTCCATGGACTTAAAGGGCTCTTGTTTAGTCAGTCATGACACACAGGAGGGTCAAATGCAAAGATTACATTTTTTAGTTCACAATTCATATTTTCCCAAACAATGTTTTATGTCCATGGCCTACATAGCTACTAATATTGTTTGTTTGGTACATACTTGAGAAACAACGGTCTTATCTTGAACTGTAGTGGTGCTTATACATAAATCAAAGGAAGTACAAACATAAAGATGAGTGGTACATATGAGGTCAGAGTGTAACTGATTGTTTTGTTCTTCCAAATTAAATTTGGAAGAACAAAACAATTAATTGCTCCAAAATAGAAATTTAATGTTTGAATAAATGAAATCTTATATTTTACAGCATACATTGGGAATGTGATATTTATCTTCCAGTTTAGCATTTGTCAGATGGATGTGAGCTAGTTGGATTATCAAGCCTTTTACAGCTTGTTTTTAAAAAGATATCTTATTTGATTCTTGGCCAAAATGTATATAATTATTGCGTGACATTTGCAAACTTTTCCAGTAGAGCTGTGGGTTAAAAGCTATAAACCCGATGCGTATGCGCCGGACGTTGAAGCGCAACATTTGAGAGGAAATGGTCACGCCACAGGCAACACGCTTGTATTTTCTTACTGGATTTCTGTGCCGTTGTGTTTACGGGTTGCAAAAAATTGGTTACCATTACACTGATCGTGTCTCGGGACATGTGGTTTAAAGTATATTGTTATTTAGAGTAATTTTGACCACATCAGTTATTCTAATAGCATTAGATGTGCATAGATACAGTTAGTTTCCATAAAGATCAAACATTGTTATGTGTTATACAAAAATATGTTTTATTTTTCTCTAAACTATTATCAAATGGTACTTATGCTTATATGCTTTGTATTTGATGAAAGCAAAGAAGATATGATTAAGGCCAAACAGAAAAGCAGATAGAAATATAATGGACATTAAAGTTTTAAGAGTTATATTTCCAAATGAAACTTAATGTATTTAGATTGCTTTAAACATTTCCAAAGCAAGGCCGTATATTATTACTCTGAGTTCAAATGTAGAAATGGAAAGATTAAGGAGTATTTAAAGGATTGATGTAAATCCCTAACAGCAGTAATAGATGTCTCAAGTAATAAAACTCTCATCTTTTCTTAGACAATTTGCAATATAAAACTTATTTTCAAAATGTAGACTGATTCAGCCAAAGACGTTAAGCATGACAGTTGTCCCAAGCAGCTGTTGCTCTCCTTCCACTATAAGGTCATTAGGGTGAGGTGGCTCAAGCTAGCAGGCAGTACTACATTTTAAGGCACAAGGTTATATCAACACCATGCCCTCCATTCACTGAAGCCTTATCTATTCTAAAATGGCCTTGTGCTGTTGGAGCAGCCTATTACTGATTGGCGTCTTATCTTATCAGATTGTTTTGAAAACCTTTAGACCTGTCTCTTATGAGCCTCCTCAGTTTTCCTTGATGGCATTATCAGGATGGATCCAAAATACTGATATTGTTATATATGATCAATAAATGGGAATTTTAGTAATGATATATCCATAATTAAACAGATACTTTAAGTCCCCTATACAGTTGGTGAAAGTAACATTTACCACAGAAACATTTCTTTGCTCACATGCCAATACTGTTCTAGTCCATATGGGTGGCCTGATATGTATTACTTATTTCATGTACTCTCCCCATACTCTCTGGACACACTCAGCCAATGCAACAACTAATCAGCCTATATGGAGAGGCTTTCACCTCAATCTCACATATAGGCACTTATCAAGCAGACCAAAATGGACTATGTAACCTCTACAATTCTTCAGAAATGGTCCAAAGTACTCTCTTATTTCATCATATTTATGGGTACTGACATTACATTTTCAGCAGATATAAGGGAAATGCACAGTACACTATTTCACCATACTTCTCTTCCCAAATGTTCTTGCAAAATTTAAAAAAGATCAGCCAAATAGGGTAATACAGAATGCTCAATCAAAACTTCATCTATTTAGTTAAAAATTGCACAAAAATAAGTTATTATGGAAGATTATAGAAAAGGACATTAGATTGGATCACAGGAAATAGATCATCTTACACATTGATGCTTTTAGGCTATGTCAAGGCTTTTGAATCTGAACAAAATACATGACTATTATCACTGGCCGAAACTACCCTTTTGCTCTGCAAGAAACTCATCTCAGACACTGACTAAAGCCAAACACACCCAGACTGCTACATCCCAGAGTCCGACTCCCGACTTTGTCAGCAATATCCAGAGAAGTTTGTCAGATTTCCTCTGGATGGGAAAGCATTGGGTCTCTGCGGGTGTGGTAAGTCTGCCATTGGTGGAGGGTGGGCAGGGAGTAGTATGTGTGCACTCCCAGTTGTCCACCTTCCGCCTTCTGTACCTGCAGAGATACCTATATGCAGATCTCTCTCCACAGTGTGCGCACTGGCATCCAGCTTTTATCTCCAGTTGCACAACCTGGGGTATGACCGGTAAATATTTCTTATCAGGCCTGAGGGGTTTGGGAGAGACCTCTCAGTGTTGCCGGCATACTACCAGGAAAACCTCCAGGTCTGGGTTATGGTCTCTGAGACCAGGCAAGGCGTGCCTTTGGGGGATAAAATATTTATGTAGCCCCTATTATATAATCCAGCAGTAGGGGCTCCAATATTACAGTCACCCAGTATCATCCACCGCCTTAGTCAGGCAGAGTTGACATGAGTCAGGGATCTCCTGGACTATGAGCGTTCTGATTGGGTGTCACCCCAGGAGCTTGCGCTCCGTTTGGGATATGTGACGCCCAAAGTCCCAGGACGCTTGCTCCAGGAGATTAAGAATGCAATCTTCCCCAACTCTTGCACCTTCCTTCACTGGGCTTTGCAGTGCTCCATACAGTGCACTTCCTTGCCCTTTTGGCCCATCCCGATACCACTGGGCTACCAGCTGATGAGGGCAACTCGGACTTGAGTTGAAGAGTGCTCCATGGTGCACTGAGCACGAGAGAGTACTTAGCTAACTTCACGGACTCTCCCTCCACTTGTCTATTCTGTGGCAAGGGAGAGTCCGTGTATCATATTTATTTTAGTTGCGCCAGACTGCAGCCCCTCTTGTCACTCTTGAGGGGCCTAATCCTGAAGTGCTGGCTGCATTTGTCTCGACACCTATTCATTTTTAGCCATTCCCATCAACCTGGTCCTGGCATTAGCCAAGCTGACTATATATAAGTCCAGGAAGCAGTGTTTGACAGAGGGGGTTTCATTGTCACCTGAGGCCATGTTTTGGTCACTGGTGCACTCTCGTATCTGAGCAGAGTACCACCTGGCTTTGCCCACTGGGGGAATTGATGAGTTTGTCTCCCAGTGGGCTGTAGATGGTGTACTCTGCTCGGTATCCCCCCAACCGGTTTCTTTTTGTCTCAAACTCCTAATCTGATTATTGTTTAATTTACAGACATGTCTCTCTTTTAGTGGTTTGAAATACAGATTTGCTTTATAAAAGGCCAGGAGCTCCACCTACACTGCAACTTGTCAAACGATATGCTATACTAGATAGAGTCAAACAGACAGAAAATTCACAAGATGGAGACTGAATTTAGAAACTTTTTACATTCTTTTACATGTGTGATGGAAGGCGAGTCAATGTCTAGTTTTCCTAGATCTCCCCCAAAAGAGGGTAAGAGGGGGAGAGTGAGGAGGAGGGAGGAGAAGAAATAGGGTTGGGGAGGAGAAGAAAGAGGGAAGGGGAGAGAAAGAAAGTGAGAGGAGAGAAGAAAAACAGATGGGAATGAAGAAAAGAGAGAGAAAGAAAGAAAGAGCGGAGGCGGTGGGAAGAAAAGAGGGCAGGAGGGGGAAGAAAGAGGGGTAGAAAGAGAGGGGGAGAAAGAGGCAAAGAAAGAGGGGGAGAATAAAGGGAGGGGAGGAAGGAAGTAGAGAAAGAAATAGGGGGTGGAAAAAGAAAGAGGAAGATAGAACAGTAGAGGATATTAAAAAGGGGGGAGGGGGTAAAAGAAAGGGGTGAGAAAATGGATAGGAGGGGGAATAAGTGGAGAGGAGAAATAAATTGGGAGGAGGGGAGAAAGAAAGAGGGTTAGAATGATGGGGCAATACAAGAGAAGAGAAAGTTGAGGAGACAGAAATGGTGTGGAGGGAAAAAATAAATAGTGGGGAGGAGAAACAAAGAGAATGGAAGTGGGGGGAGAAGGGGAAGAGGAAGCAGGAGAAAGAGAGAATGAAAATAGAAATAAAGGCAGGGAGAGAAGGGGGAAGGAGATGTGAGATAAAGACAAAGGAGAGGAGGTGGAGAAGGTTGGGGAGAAATATGGGAGGGGAGAAGGGGAGAAGAGGGGAAGGATGGGAAAAGGAAGAGAAAGGATGTAAGGGGAGAAGGAGGAGTGGAGAAAGGATGGAAGGATGAGGGGAGGAAGAGAGGGTTATAAAGGTAGAGGGGAGAGGGTGGAGGATGAAAAGGGTGAACAGGGAGTGAGAGGGAGGGGGAGTGGAGGGAGAGGGATGATGGAGAGAGGACAAGAAGTGGGGTGATGATGGAAATGAGGTGAGAATTGTAGCAATTGAAAAGTGATTTGCCATTGTAACTCTTGCGGATGTGAAAGATCAAAGGATTAGATGGGTTGTAAGTTACAGTTGTAACAACCGCAAGGATTTCAAGCCCGTAACACGTAGCCCATTTGCGGCTCGCAAAACAATAAGGACAATTAAATAGCAAATTAACTTACTGCAAATTAACTTACGGGCTACTGTAACTTACAATTGCTCAATTGAATGAAGCTCTTGGTGTAATACTACCAATATTGTTTGGTATAATAGTACTAGTGCAGTTTATCCTCAATACTTTTAGAGAAATATAAATGAGGCCACTATTGCAAATTTACCTTCCAGCCGGGAGTTACACATAAAGATGGGCAAAATGGGTTTAATGTAATATTTGACATATATTATGTATTTTCTGTGGAAAATATAAGATTTGCCTAATTTTCATTGGAGATACACCTATGGTAAAAGAACAGTTTATACAAAAACAGTTTATTTGTGCAATGTAAGAGATACAGGAATTGCAGTAAATATCTGCTCATGCTAAAAGACAGGAAGCAAAGGGTTGTTGTAAATGTAACATACTCAGATTGGACTAATGTGGTAAGTGGGGTTCCTCAGGGTTCACTATTCGGTCCTCTCATTTCTAACATATTTATTAGTGACTTAAAAGTGGAATTGGAAAGTATTGTCTCCATTTTTGCTGATGACATTAAGTTGTGCAAGGTAATTACTGTAAATCAGAATATTATGTACCGTATTGGTCCGAATATAAGCCTCACCTTTTTTCCGATTTTTGAGCTTGCGAGTTACAGGTGCAGCTTCTATTCGCGACCGTAAAAAAAATCATTGCCGATTTGCATACTTTGCTTGTTACGTGTGCGGCTTCTATTCGCGATTGCGAGTTAAGGGTGCCGATTTTCGTGCCTGAGACTGCCGTATTGAATAGCGATTTACGGTTTTAGTGATTCTAACATCCTGTAAGGCCTGTAACCGGCAAAAAAGCTACAGTGCTAATTAGAAAGCCTGTTTCTTGCAATAGCTGATCACTTTGAGAGTCTTTTTCTCTCCAATTTTACGGGTACGGCTTATATTTGAGTACCATCTTTTTTCTATTTTTTCCCCTTGAACTTTACGGGTGCGGCTTATATGCGGGTGCGGTTTATATTCGGACCAATAAGGTACTTTCCCTCCAAAGGAATTTACATAACTTAAAGGAATAGGCAACTAAATGGCAGAGGAGATTTAATAAGAAAAAATGTAAAGTTATGCATATGGGAAGGAAAAATAGCCATGCAATTTATAATCTTAATGGAATAAATCTAGGTGTATCAGATATTGAAAGGGATTTGGGAGTACTTGTGGACAACCACCTAGGTAGCAGTGCTCAATGCCAAGCAACAGCTGCAAAGGCAAGTAAAATATTAGCATGTATTAAGAAGGATATAGAAGCAAGGGAAGCAAATATAATTCTACCACTATACAAATCCCTAGTATGCCCTCATTTGGAATATGGAGTACAATTTTGGGCACCACTTCATAAAAAGGACATTTTGGAGCTGGAAAAGGTACAAAGGAGGGGAACAAACTAATAAGGGGAATGGAGGGGATAAGTTATGAAGAAAAACTTATTTTCTCTATGAAAAAGGTGTCTAAGAGGAGATATGATCATCTTATATAAATATCCAGGGTCAATATAAAGCTTTGTCAAGGGAGCTTTTTGTGCCAAGAGGTTTTCAACTGACAAGAGGACATCCTTTGAAGTTCAAGTAAAAAGATTCCACCTCAATGAAAGTAAAGCGTTCTTCACGGTAAAAGGTGGTTAATCTGTGGAATTCTCTGCTAAAGGAGGTGGTGACAGTTAATTTGATAAATAACTTTAAAAAGGGCATTCAGGGTTGTCCTGGATAATTAGAAATGAAGTATTGATCCAGGGAAAAATCTGATCAACAGTATCTGGGTCAGGAAGGAATTTTTTCCCCCTTATTAGACAATTGGCAATGTTTTAATTGAGTTTTTTTTTGTTTGCCTTCCTCTGGATCAATTATCAGTTAACAATCAACAATTAATCCACATATTACAAAAGATCAGAGGAGATCTAAAAAGGTTGAACTTGATGGACTAAAAGTATTTTTCAACCTCAATTATTATGTAATTATATTTGAATGCTGTCTAGTTTGGTGACATTTTGTTCTAGTAAAAAGCAAGATTTATATTGTTTTTATTTATTGTTCTAGTTAAGCACCTGTATATGTTTTTTCAGTGATCTTGAGTATCACATATATAGTTCTGAGCATGCAAGCTGTTGCAACGCTTGCGGGCTCGCGTAGCGCGCTCCTTGCCAGCAACTGAGACCCTCGCAAAATTTACGTAGTTACGCAAGGAAAATACGAGACATGTTATGGTCCATTACGACTTCGCAAAAAACGGCCGCAACACGCGCACATGAAAACATGAAAAATACAACAAATACACACAACAAACAAATACACACAACAAATACATATAAAGCTTACTTACAGGAAGAGGGAGCATCCAGGACCTCGAAAACTAAAGTTACACCTTAAGTTAACTCAAATTAAAAGAGTTTGGACACTAAAAAATTCTCTAAGCGAGAGAAAAAATGGCCGCCGAAAAAAACGAAAACGAGGCTATAGTAGTCTAAAGACGCAAAACACCACCAAACACCTACATATTTGCCAAAAAACAAATACGAGATTAAAAAACAAGCACACAACCCGAGAGACCCCAAACACATTACAAACACAATAAATACAAACAAACACATAAAAAGGTTACTCACAGCAAGGGGGGGCACCCAGGACCTCTGCAAGTGAAGTTACACCACCATTTAAGCACACATTTCGGAGTTTAGAGACCCGAAAATCACCTAAGCGAGAGAAAAACGAAAACGAGGCTAAAGGTCCCTAAACACGCAAAACACCACCATAAACACGCAAAACACCACCATAAACACGCAAAACACCACCAAACAGCTACGGATATTTAGAAAAAGTTGCACGACATAGAAAACGAAATCACATTATATACACCAAACAACAATAGCTCAGTTATAATTTCATTGCCGTCATTTTTTGACGGGCAATTCGCTAGTTACATATATAGTTGTTAGTGTGTGTAATGTTTGCGATGTTGGTCACGGTGTGGGAGGGTGTTTGCGGACCGTAGGGCCGCTACTGCAAGCCTCTCTCATCTCCCTCTGCCTCTCTCTCATCTTCCCCTCTGCATCTCTCTCATCTCCCCCTCTGCATCTCTCTCATCTCCCCCTCTGCCTCCCCCAGCACCCGTAGCTTACCTGGAAACCCTGCCAGTAGTTTGTGGCCCGTACCTGGTTCCAAACCCTGCCAGTAGCTTGCAGCTTGTACTCACCGTCTTCTCCTCCTCCCGTCCTTTGGCGGAACTAGTTTCTGGATCAAGCCATGCTTCGCGCATGCGGGGTGCGTATGCGCAATGCGCAGCTTGATCCAGAAAGTATTTCCATCCGAAGGATGGAAGCCAAAGAGGAGGATAAGATGGTGGAAGGGATTGTAGAGTCAAATCCAGGAGGTGTGTCCGCTGGGTGAACGCACCACCCAAATGACCTCCCCCGCCTCTGAGCCAGGGCCCTCTCATCCTCTTTCCTCCTCTTCCCCCTGCGCTGGTTCTTGCTGGTCGGGGGCTTGCTTCTCACAAATCCTGCTCTGATGGAGATGACGTCCCTGCCTCTGGTTCGCCACTGGACCCAGACCTCCTCCTGGATGCTGAAACATAGAAGAGAAATGTATATGTCATTACTGTGATCTATAATACATTGTTATACAGTATGTTCATTCCTAACTATTTGACATCTAGGCTTGAAGCTGGGTGATTCTTCTAAATGCAACTCAGATTAGCTATCATATGCTAGATTTGATCTGTTTATGGTCTGGATCGTTCTTGGCTCCTAACCCTATCTTGATTCCGTCTGCGTTCTGTAACTGCATAGGCTGCAGTGGGCACACCAATAAATGGACTCTATGTTGCTTGATTACTGTTGTTGTGCCCAGAAATGACATGGATTTGTCAATTTCATGGATTTAATGACGCATCCATCTATCCCTTGTTATTTTCATGGAGCTGACATGTCAGTGTCCTTGTTGGTCAACATGTACATGTGTAGTGTGTGTGATGCACATGTGGTGGCACATTGGGGTATGTCATATTCCAACTCTCAAAACCAAACCTATCCTCCAAGCTCCTGGACCTGCGTGCCGCTTCCAGTGAAATTTACAACACAGTCAACGAATTATATTCTTCTAGAACGCTTCTGATCGGCTGGGAGGCCTGTGTCGCATTGGGTTATTTTGCAATTGGATGTTCACAAGAGAGCGCGTCTTGTCCATCCCCTTAAATCTTTGCGTGCACGGAAAGGATTTACGTGCTTGCATCTCAAGCCCGTAATGCGCACCCTTTTCGAATTTAATAGCTCTGTAACTCGGCCTGATTTCAAGCCCGCAGCTGTTGCGGGGCTCACGTAGCACTTACGACTTGGATTTTAATGTTCATCTTATTGCAATTACCACCATGGATATTACCAAATAAAGCAAAGCACATGGACACAAAATATCTTTCAAATCCTATAAAATGTAGTCCTTCAATATGAACTTTGAATGTTTTCCCAAATTATCCCACATTCTTGGATGTATATCATGATATACATGGTTGTATATCTGTAGGTGATTTTTCAAGGGTTTTAAGACGAATGATGAATTGAGATATAATGGAGGACCAGTTTTCTAATTTACATACACACACTTTGCTTTATTCCACAGTTTATTAAACTGTGGAATAAAGCAAAGTGTGTGTATGTAAATTAGAAAACTGGTCCTCCATTATATCTCAATTCATCATTCGTCTTAAAACCCTTGAAAAATCACCTACAGATATACAACCATGTGAGTCATGGTGTATGGTAAATTACTGAGTCCATGTATCTATGCTTTAGGATGTATTAAAGATGAAAAGTTCCCTTAAATGACCACTGTAGATTAGGAAAAAGGCATCACGTTTGTGAAGGATGCAGAACACTATCTGGGAACAGAAAGCATTCTCAAAGGTATGAGGGGGCAGATACAGGGCAGGGCAACTGGGGATTGCAAATGTATGTTTGATTGCCTTCTACTGAACATGTGTAAGGAAAGGGGAATATATTGAAAAGTTAAGTAAAGCTTATTTGAAACAATCAGTGAGTACTAGATATTAGAAATTAGAAGAATACATCCCCCATTCTCCAGTTGCCAGGAAGTATCAGAGAGCTACCATAATAAGTCAATTTTTTTTTCACTAAATATACTCGCTTCTTGCTGGCCTACGCACCACCCGACTGTCTCCACTTCAATCCATTATGAATGCCTCTGCTAGACTCATCTTTCGTACACAACGTTCATTGTCGGCATCACCTCTCTGTCAATCACTCCACTGGCTTCCCTTAGCCTCCAGAATAAAATTTAAATCATGACCGTAATTTACAAAGCCCTCAACAAAAATAGTCCCCCTTACATCTCTGCTCTCAACTCCAAATACTCCCCCACTCGCCCTCTTCGTTCTGCTAATGACCTTCTTCTTTCTACAACTCTTGTCACCTCCTCTCACTCCCGCCTCCAGGACTTTTCTTGTGCTGCCCCTAGTCTCTGGAACTCCTTGCCTCGCTCCACCAGATTATCCTCTTGCCTCAAAACATTTAAAAGCTCACTTCAAACGCATCTCTTTAAAGAAGCGTATCGCCTTCCACCCTAACACACTTATCACCTCTCTCTCCCTCTTTTACCACTCACTATCCCTTAGTTTGTAATTCTGAGAGTTTCTATCCTAAGTACTTTGGGAATTCTCCATGGACATTGGATTCCTAGCTCAAAGACAGGGCCGTCCTTCCTTTGCTAAATGTTAATCTGTATTTATTATTGTCTGAACCTAATTTATGCACAGCGCTACGGAATATGTTGGCGCATTATAAATAAACTATAATAATAAACTATAATAATAATGTTCATAATATTCATATTTTGTGGTAATTAGCCTTTCCACATAATATAAGGCATGAAATAGGAACTAGCCCCACACTGATGAGATCCATTTCAAGATCAAAATGCTGCTGTCTGTGGGTAAGTCATCCTATGCTGTGCTTCAAAGCTGTGCAATGCAGCAGGTGTCTGCTTGAAGGAGCCATGAATAAAATATTGGATTAAAGAGTGAAAATGCTTTGTGGACTCATTTACATGTCCCTACCCAGTTTCACACATTCAATGTAATAAATGTATTTGTGGGAATTCAGAGTAGAAAATACGTCTAACTTATTTTAGACACTCCATTGTGAACAGAAATGTCCTGTTTATTTACTATACTTTACAAACACAGTTTTCATTGAACAACAGTGGTCCTATAAGGTGATAGATGTTTACCAACCAGTCAAATACAAATTAGTATGCCTATCCTAATGCATGAGCAAAATCATAAAAAACTTCATTAGAAACACTAAAAGTGGATGCAAAGAGTATGACTTAAGATTAAACAAGATGGCAAACATAATCATCCAAAATAAATATACCCCTAAGCTCATGGGAAAAGTTCATTATGTCCTTGCTCAGATTGTACTGTACCTATTATGGAAACATTTTTCACACTGACATGACATCCCCCATGGTTATTTCAATGTCTATGTATTCACCAGAGCAGCTTTGCAGGTGGGAATATATTGTTCAACATTATTCAACAGATATGATGATAAAGCCGATCAATATATTTGACATATTTTGCTAACTTAAAATGATATAGAAACATAAATCTGATTGAAAACACTTAAGATGGGGGGTGGGGTGGGGGGGTGGAGCTACTGCTGGTGCAGTGCACCAAGGCCCTTCATCTCCTGGGGGCCCCAGAGCAGGCTGCATTGTTTTATAAATTACATTTATTAAAAATTGCTGTAGTGTAGGAGCCAAACTCAGCATCTGGCTTCACCCCAAGATATAAACCAACTCCTGGGTCCTCCTGACCACCTCCCCATCCTAAGGGCTTCCTGGTCTCTGCCTGCCTATCACAGTGCAATTTGGACCCTTGGAGGGGCTGGAGCAGGTAAGTGATAGATGGAGGGGAGGGTGAGAGAGGAGAGGGTCTGAGAGAGAAGGAGAAAGGGGTGAGAGTGAAGGAGAGGGAGTTAGAGAGAAGGAGAGGGGGTGAGAGAGAAGGACAGTGGAGAGAGGTGGAAAGAGAAGGAGAGAGGTGGAAAGAGAAGAAGAGGGTGAGAGAGAAGGTGAGAGGGGGAGAGAGAAGGAGAGGTGGGGAGAGAGGGGAGAGAATGAGAGGGGAGAGAAGGACAGGGGTGAGCGAGATGTAGAGGGGAGGGGGAGAAAGAAGGAGAGGGGATGGTGAGAGAGAAGGAGAGGGGAGGGTGAGAGAGAAGGAGAGGGGAGGGTGGGAGAGAAGGAGAGGGGAGGATGAGAGAGAAGGAGAGTGGGTGAGAGAGAAGGAGAGTGTGTGAGAAAGAAGGAGAGGGGAGGGTGAGAGAGAAGGAGAGTGGGTGAGAGAGAAGGAGAGGGGAGGGTGAGAGAGAAGGAGAGGGGAGGGTGAGAGAGAAGGAGAGGGGAGGGTGAGAGAGAAAGAGAGGGGAGAGTGAGAGAGAATGAGAGGGGGTGAGAGAAGGACAGCAGATGAGGGAGAGAGGAGGGTGATAGAGAAGGAGAGGGAGAGAGAGAGAAGGAGAGGGGAGAGAGAGAAGGAGAGGGGTAGAGAGAGAGAGAGAAGGATATGGGTGAGAGAGAGAAGGAGGGGAGTGATCAGGAGAGAGGAGGAAAGAGAAGGAGAGGGTGAGAGAGAAGGAAACGAGGAGAGAGAGAGAAGGAGAGAGGGGGAGAGAGAAGGAGAGTTGGGGAGAGAGGGGGAGAGAAGGGGAGAGGAGAGGGGGAGAGGAGAGGGGTGAATGAGAAGGAGAGGGGGAGAGAGAAAGATAGAGGAGGGTGAGAGAGTAGGAAAGGGGGTAAGAGAGAAGGAGAGGGGGTGAGAGAGAAGGGGAGAAGCGGGTGAGAGAGGAGAGGAGCGGGTGAGAGAGAAGCACAGGGGCTGAGAGAGAAGGAGAGGGGATGAGGGAGAGAGGAGGGTGATAGAGAAGGAGAGGGAGAGAGAGAGAGAAGGAGAGGGAGAGAGAGAGAGAAGGAGAGGAGGAGAGAGAGAAGGAGAGGGGGAGAGAGAGAAGGAGATGGTGGAGAGAGAAGGAGAGGGGAGGGTGAGACATGGAGAGGAGGATGAGAGAGAAGGAGAGGGGAGGGTTAGAGAGAAAGAGAGGGGAGGGTGAGATAGAAGGAGAGGGGATGAGAGAGAAAGAGAGGGAAGGGTGAGAGAGAAGGAGAGGATGGTGAAACAGAAGGAGAGAGTGATACAGAATAGGAGGGTGGTGAGAGAGAAGGAAAAGGGGGATGAGAGAGAAGGAGAGGGGGGATGAGAGAGATGGAGACTGGAGGGTAAGAGAGATGTAGTGGGGTGAGAGAGAAGGAGAGGGGGTAAGAGAGAAGGAGAAGGGGTGAGCGAGGAGATAGGGGGTGAGAGAGAAGGAGAGGGGAGGGTGAGAGAGAAGGAAAGGGGAAGGTGAGAGAGAAGGAGAGAGGGTGAGAGAGAAGGAGAGGAGTTTACAGAGAAGGAGAGGGGAGGGTGAGAGAGGAAAGGGGGATTGAGAGAGAAGGAGAGGGGGGATGAGAGAGATGGAGACTG
This sequence comes from Discoglossus pictus, assembly GCA_027410445.1. Lineage (NCBI taxonomy): Eukaryota > Metazoa > Chordata > Amphibia > Anura > Alytidae > Discoglossus > Discoglossus pictus. The sequence continues at coordinate 276,234,846 of CM050168.1, read as the reverse complement.
GAGGGTGAGAGAGACGGAGTTGGGTGTGAGAAAAGGAAAGGGGGTAAGAGAGAAGGAGAGGGGTTAAGAGATAAGGAGAAGGGGTGAGAGAGAAGGAGAGAGGGGTGAGAGAGAAGGAGAGGGGGTGAGAGAGAAGGAGAGGGGAGTTTGAGAGAGAAGGAGAGGAGGCTGAGAGAGAAGGAGAGAGGGGGTGAGAGCGAAGGAGAGGGGAGGATGAGAGCGAAGGAGAGGGGAGGGTAAGAGAGAAGGAGAGGGGAGGGTGAGAGAGAAGGGTAAGAGATAAGGAGAGGGGATGAGGGAGAGAGGAGGGGGATAGAGAAGGAGAGGGAGAGAGAGAGAGAAGGAGAGGCAGAGAGAGAGAGGGGGAGAGAGAGAAGGAGAGGGTGGAGAGAGGAGATGGGAGGGTGAGACACGGAGAGGAGGATGAGAGAGAAGGAGAAGGGAGGGTCAGAGAGAAGGAGAGGGGAGGCTGAGAGAGAAGGAGAGGGGAGGGTGAGAGAGAAGGAGAGGGGGTGAGAGAGAAGGAGAGGGTGTGAGAGAGAAGGAGAGTGTGTGAGAGAGAAGGAGAGGAGCGGGTGAGAGAGAAGCAGAGAGGGTGAGGGAGAGAGAAGGAGAGGGGGGAGAGAGAGAGAGAAGGAGAGGGAGGGTGAGACATGGAGAGGAGGGTGAGAGAGGCGAGGGTGAGAGAAGGAGAGGGGAGGTTGAGAGGAGAGGGGAGGGTGAGAGAAGGAGAGGGGAGGGTGAGAGATAGGGAGAGGGGAGGGAGAGAGAGAGAAGGAGAGGGGGAGAGAAAGAAGGAGAGGGGTAGAGAGAGAGAGAGAGAAGGAGAGGGTTGAGAGAGAGAACGAGGGGGAGTGATCAGTAGAGAGGTGGAAAGAGAAGGAGAGAGGTGGAAAGAGAAGGAGAGGGTGAGAGAGAAGGAAACAGGAAGAGAGAGAAGGAGAGAGGGGGAGAGAGAAGGAGAGTTGGGGAGAGAGGGGGAGAGAAGGAGAGGGGAGAGAAGGGGAGGGGTGAACGAGAAGGAGAGGGGGAGAGAGAAAGATAGAGGAGGGTGAGAGAGTAGGAGAGGGGGTGAGAGAGAAGGAGAGGAGCGGGTGAGAGAGGAGAGGAGCGGGTGATAGAGAAGGAGAGGGAGAGAGAGGAGAGGGAGAGAGAGAGAGAAGAAGAGGGGAGAGAGAGAAGGAGAGGGGAGGGTGAGACATGGAGAGAAGGATGAGAGAGAAGGAGAGGGGAGGGTGAGAGAGAAAGAGAGGGGAGGGTGAGAGAGAAGGAGAGGGGGTGAGAGAGAAAGAGAGGGGAGGGTGAGAGAGAAGGAGAGGATGGTGAAACAGAAGGAGAGGGTGATAAAGAATGAGAGGGTGTTGAGAGAGAAGGAGAAGGGGGATGAGAGAGAAGGAGAGGGGGGATGAGAGAAATGGAGACTGGAGGGTAAGAGAGACGTAGTGGGGTGAGAGAGAAGGAGAGGGGATAAGAGAGAAGGAGAAGGGGTGAGGGAGAAGGAGAGAGGGGTGAGAAAGAAGGAGAGAGGGGGTGAGAGAGAAGGGGAGAGGGGGTGCGAGAGAAGGAGAGGGGAGGGTGAGAGAGAAGGAGAGGGGTGAGAGAGAAGGAGAGGGTGTGAGAGAGAAGGAGAGGGTGTGAGAGAGAAGGAGAGGGGAGGGTGAGAGAGAAGGAGAGGGGTGAGAGAGAAGGAGAGGGGGTGAGAGAGAAGGAGAGGGGATGAGGGAGAGAGAAGGAGAGGGGAGGGTGAGAGATGGAGAGGAGGGTGAGAAAGAAGGAAAGGGGAGGGTGAGAGAGAGGGGAGGGTGAGAGAGAAGGAGTGGAGAGGGTGAGAGAGAAGGAGTGGGGGTGAGGGAGAAGGAGAGGAGTTTACAGAGAAGGAGAGGGGAGGGTAAGAGAGGAAAGGGGGATTGAGAGAGAAGGAGAGGGGGGATGAGAGAGATGGAGACTGGAGGGTGAGAGAGACGGAGTTGGGTGAGAGAAAAGGAGAGAGAGAGAGAGATAGAAATAGAGGGGAGGGGTTGTAAGAGAAGGAGAGAAGGGGTGAGAAAGAAGGATAAAGGGGGGGGTGAGAGAAAAGGAGAGAGGAAGGGGAGAAAGAGAAAGAGAGGGGTGGTTAGAGAGAAGGAAAGAGGGGGTGAGAAAGAAGGAGAGAGGGGGTGAGAGAGAAGGGGAGAGGGGGTGCGAGAGAAGGAGAGGGGAGGGTGAGAGAGAAGGAGAGGGGTGAGAGAGAAGGAGAGGGTGTGAGAGAGAAGGAGAGGGTGTGAGAGAGAAGGAAAGGGGAGGGTGAGAGAGAAGGAGAGGGGTGAGAGAGAAGGAGAGGGGGTGAGAGAGAAGGAGAGGGGATGAGGGAGAGAGAAGGAGAGGGGAGGGTGAGAGATGGAGAGGAGGGTGAGAAAGAAGGAAAGGGGAGGGTGAGAGAGAGGGGAGGGTGAGAGAGAAGGAGTGGAGAGGGTGAGAGAGAAGGAGTGGGTGTGAGGGAGAAGGAGAGGAGTTTACAGAGAAGGAGAGGGGAGGGTAAGTGAGGAAAGGGGGATTGAGAGAGAAGGAGAGGGGGGATGAGAGAGATGGAGACTGGAGGGTGAGAGAGACGGAGTTGGGTGAGAGAAAAGGAGAGAGAGAGAGAGATAGAAATAGAGGGGAGGGGTTGTAAGAGAAGGAGAGAAGGGGTGGGAAAGAAGGATAAAGGGGGGGTGAGAGAAAAGGAGAGAGGAAGGGGAGAAAGAGAAAGAGAGGGGTGGTTAGAGAGAAGGAGAGAGGGGGTGAGAGAAATGGAGAGTGGGGATGAACGAGAAGGAGAGGGGGGATTAAAGAAGGAAAGGGGGGATGAGAGAAGGAGAGAGGGGATGAGAGAGAAGTAGAGAGGAGTTGCGAGAGAAGGAGAGAGGGGGTGAGAGAGAAGGAGAGAGGGGGTGAGAGAGAAGGATAAAGGTGGTGAGAGATAAGGAGAGGAGGGTGAGAGAGAAGAAGAGGGGGTGATAGAGAAAGAGAGGGGAGGGGGAGAGAGAAGGAGAGAGGAAGGTGAGAGATGGAGGGGAGGGTTAAAAAGAAGTAAAGGGGAGGGTGAGAGAGAGGGGAGGATGAGAGAGAGAAGAAGAGGGTGTGAGAGAGAAGGACAGGGTGTGAGGGAGAAGGAGAGGAGCGGGTGAGAGAGAAGGAGAGGGGTGAGAGAGAAGGAGAGGGGGTGAGAGAGAAGGAGAGGGGAAGGTGAGAGATGGAGAGGAGGGTTAGAAAGAAGGAAAGGGGAGGGTGAGAGAGAGGGGAGGGTGAGAGAGAAGGAGTGGAGAGGGTGAGAGAGAAGGAGTAGGAAGGGTGAGAGTGAAGGAGTGGGAAGGGTGAGAGAGAAGGAGTGGGAAGGGAGAGACAGAAGGAGTCTGGAGGGTAAAAGAGAAGGAGAGGAGGTGACAGAGAAGGATAGAGGAGGGTGAGAGATGGAGAGGAGGGTGAGAAAGAAGGAGAGGGGAGGGTGAGAGAGAGGGGTGAGAGAGAAGGAGAGAGGGGGTAAGAGAATAGGAGAGAGAAGGTTGAGAGCGAAGGAGAGGGGGTAAGAGAGTAAGAGAGGGGAGGGTGAGCGAGAAGGAGAGGGGCGGGTGAGAGACAAGGAGTGGAGAGGGTGAGAGAGAAGGAGAGGGGAGAGTGAGAGAGAAGGAGAAGGGTGAGAGAGAAGGAAAGGGGAGGGTGGGAGAGAAGGAGAGGATGGTGATACAGAAGGAGAGGGTGGGACAGAATGAGAGGGTGGTGAGAGAGAAGGAGAAGGGGGATGAGAGAGAAGGAGAAGGGATGAGAAAGATGGAGACTGGAGGGTGAGAGAGATGGAGTGGGGTGAGAGAGAAGGAGAGGGGGGTGAGAGAGAAGGAGAGTTGGTGAGAGAGAAGGAGATGGGGTGAGAGAGAAGGAGAGGGGTGAAAGAGGAGGGGGTGAGAGTGTAGGAGAGAGGGGGTGAGAGAGAAGGAGGGAATGAGGAAGAGAGGAGGGTGATAGAGAGGGAGAGGGGTTTGAGAGAAAAGGAGAGGGGAGGGTGTGAGAGAAGGTGAGGGGAGGGTGATTGATAAGGAGTGGGGAGGGTGAGAGAGAAGGAGAGGGGGTGAGAGGGAAGGAGAGGGGAGGGTGAGAGAGATGGAGTGGGGTGAGAGAGAAGGAGAGGGGGTGAGAGAGAAGGAGGGAGGGGGTGAGAGAGAAGGAGAGTTGGTGAGAGAGAAGGAGAGGGGGTGAGAGGGAAGGAGAGGGGAGGGTGAGAGAGAAGGAGAGAATGGTGATACAGAAGGAGAGGGTGAGACATAATGAGAGGGTGGTGAGAGGGAGAAGGGGGATGAGGGAGAAGGAGAGGGGTGAGAGAGAGGAGAGGGAGGGTGAGAGAGAAGAAGAGGGGAGGGTGAGATAGAAAGAGAGGATGGTGAGAGAGAAAGAGAGGGGAGGGTGAGAGAGAAGGAGGGAGGGGGTGAGAGAGAAGGAGAGGGTGTGCGAGAGAAGGAGAGGGGAGGTTGAGAAAGAAGGAGAGGATGGTGAAACAGAAGGAGAGGGTGAGACAGAATGAGAGGGTGGTGAGAGAGAAGGAGAAGGGGAGTGAAAGAGAAGGAGAGGGGTGACAGAGAAGGAGAGGGGAGGGTGAGAGAGAAGGAGATGATGGTGATACAGAAGGAGAGGGTGAGACAGAGTGAGAGGGAGGTGAGAGAGAGGGAGAAGGGGGATGAGGGAGAAGGAGAGGGGTGAGAGAGAGGGTGAGAGAGAAGGAGAGGGGAGGGTGAGAGAGAAAGAGAGGATGTTGAGAGTGAAGGAGAGGGAAGGGTGAGAGAAGGAGAGGGGAGGGTGAGAGAGAAGGAGAGGGTGTGCGAGAGAAGGAGAGGGAGGGTGAGAAAGAAGGAGATGATGGTGAAACAGAAGGAGAGGGTGAGACAGAATGAGAGGGTGGTGAGATAGAAGGAGAAGGGGGGTGAGAGAGAAGGAGTGGGGGAGGGTGAGAGAGAAGGAGAGGGAAGGGTGAGAGAGAAGGAGAGGGGAGGGTGAGAGAGAATGAGAGGGGGTGTGGGAGAAGGAGAGGGGAGGGTGAAAGAGAAGGAGAGGGAAGGGTAAGAGAAAAAGAGGGGTGGGTGACAGAGAAGGAGAGGGGAGCATGAAAGAGGAGAGCAGGAGTAAGAGAGAAGGAGAGGGTGGTTGAGAGAGAAGGAGTGGAGGTGACAGAGAAGGAGAGGGGAGGGTTGAGAGATGAGAGCGGGATTAAGAGAGAAGGAGAGGGGGTTGAGAGAGAAGGAGAGGGGGGTTGAGAGAAGGAGAGGGGAGGGTGAGAGAGAAGGAGAGGGGGTAAGAGAGGAGAGGGGTGAGAGAAAAGGACAGGGGGTGAAAGAAAAGGAGAGGTGAGTGAGAGAAGGAGGTGGTGGGAGATAGAAAAGGAGAGGGGGAGAGAGAGAAGGAGAGGGGAGAAGGAGAGGTGGGCAGATAGGGAGAGAGAAGGAGAAGGGGTAGATGAGCATTGGGGCTAAGAGAGAAGGAGAAAGGGGTAACAGAGAAGGAGAGAAGGGTAAGGGAGAAGGAGAGGGGGTTTAAAGAAGGAGAGGGTGAGAGAGTAGAGAGGGGGTGAGAGAGAAAGAGACGGGGTAAGGGAGAGAGGAGGGTGATAGAGGAGAGGGAGAGAAGGAGAAGGAAGAAGGAGAGGGGAGGGAGAGAGAAGGAGAGGGGGAGAGAGAAGGAGAGGGGGGAGAGAGAAGGAGAAGGGGAGAGAGAAGGAGAGGGGGTTGAAGGAGAGGGGGAGAAAGAGAAAAGGAGAGGGGAAAAGAAAGAGAGAGGGGGAAGTGAGAAGGAGAGAATAGGAAAGGAAAGGGGGAGCAAGAGGAGACAGGAGGGAGAGGCTGAGAGAGAAAGAGAGGGGTGAAAGAGAAGGAGAGGGGATGTGAGAGAGAAGGAGAGGGGTGGTCAAGAAGGAGAGGGGAGGGTGAGGGAGAAGGAGAGAGTGGATAAGAGAGAAGGAGAGGGGGTGAGAGAGAAGGAGAGAGGGGGTGAGAGAGAAGGAAGGGGTGTGAGAGGAGGAGAGTGGGTAAGAGAGGAGAGGGGGTGAGAGAAAAGGACAGGGGGTGAAAGAAAGGGAGAGGTGAGTGAGAGAAGGAGATGGTGGGAGATAGAAAAGGAGAGGGGGAGAGAGAGAAGGAGAGGGGGAGAAGGAGAGGTGGGCAGATAGGGAGAGAGAAGGAGAAGGGGTAGATGAGCATTGGGGCTAAGAGAGAAGGAGAAAGGGGTAACAGAGAAGGAGAGAAGGGTAAGGGAGAAGGAGAGGGGGTTTAAAGAAGGAGAGGGTGAGAGAGTAGAGAGGGGGTGAGAGAGAAAGAGACGGGGTAAGGGAGAGAGGAGGGTGATAGAGGAGAGGGAGAGAAGGAGAAGGGAGAAGGAGAGGGGAGGGAGAGAGAAGGAGAGGGGGAGAGAGAAGGAGAGGGGGGAGAGAGAAGGAGAAGGGGAGAGAGAAGGAGAGGGGGTTGAAGGAGAGGGGGAGAAAGAGAAAAGGAGAGGGGAAAAGAAAGAGAGAGGGGGAAGTGAGAAGGAGAGAATAGGAAAGGAAAGGGGGAGCAAGAGGAGACAGGAGGGAGAGGCTGAGAGAGAAAGAGAGGGGTGAAAGAGAAGGAGAGGGGATGTGAGAGAGAAGGAGAGGGGTGGTCAAGAAGGAGAGGGGAGGGTGAGGGAGAAGGAGAGAGTGGATAAGAGAGAAGGAGAGGGGGGTGAGAGAGAAGGAGAGAGGGGGTGAGAGAGAAGGAAGGGGTGTGAGAGGAGGAGAGGGGGTGTGAGAGAAGGAGAGGAGGTGACAGAGAAGGAGAGGGGAAGGTGAGAGAGAAGAAAGTGGTGAGAGAGAAGGAGAGGGGGTGTGAGAGAAGGAGAGGGGGAGAGAGAAGGAGAAGGGGAGAGAGAAGGAGAGGGGGTTGAAGGAGAGGGGGAGAAAGAGAAAAGGAGAGGGGAAAAGAAAGAGAGAGGGGGAAGTGAGAAGGAGAGAATAGGAAAGGAAAGGGGGAGCAAGAGGAGACAGGAGGGAGAGGCTGAGAGAGAAAGAGAGGGGTGAAAGAGAAGGATAGGGGATGTGAGAGAGAAGGAGAGGGGTGGTCGAGAAGGAGAGGGGAGGGTGAGGGAGAAGGAGAGAGTGGATAAGAGAGAAGGAGAGGGGGTGAGAGAGAAGGAGAGAGGGGGGTGAGAGAGAAGGAAGGGGTGTGAGAGGAGGAGAGTGGGTAAGAGAGGAGAGGGGGTGAGAGAAAAGGACAGGGGGTGAAAGAAAAGGAGAGGTGAGTGAGAGAAGGAGATGGTGGGAGATAGAAAAGGAGAGGGGGAGAGAGAGAAGGAGAGGGGGAGAAGGAGAGGTGGGCAGATAGGGAGAGAGAAGGAGAAGGGGTAGATGAGCATTGGGGCTAAGAGAGAAGGAGAAAGGGGTAACAGAGAAGGAGAGAAGGGTAAGGGAGAAGGAGAGGGGGTTTAAAGAAGGAGAGGGTGAGAGAGTAGAGAGGGGGTGAGAGAGAAAGAGACGGGGTAAGGGAGAGAGGAGGGTGATAGAGGAGAGGGAGAGAAGGAGAAGGGAGAAGGAGAGGGGAGGGAGAGAGAAGGGAGAGGGGGAGAGAGAAGGAGAGGGGGGAGAGAGAAGGAGAAGGGGAGAGAGAAGGAGAGGGGGTTGAAGGAGAGGGGGAGAAAGAGAAAAGGAGAGGGGAAAAGAAAGAGAGAGGGGGAAGTGAGAAGGAGAGAATAGGAAAGGAAAGGGGGAGCAAGAGGAGACAGGAGGGAGAGGCTGAGAGAGAAAGAGAGGGGTGAAAGAGAAGGAGAGGGGATGTGAGAGAGAAGGAGAGGGGTGGTCAAGAAGGAGAGGGGAGGGTGAGGGAGAAGGAGAGAGTGGATAAGAGAGAAGGAGAGGGGGGTGAGAGAGAAGGAGAGAGGGGGTGAGAGAGAAGGAAGGGGTGTGAGAGGAGGAGAGGGGGTGTGAGAGAAGGAGAGGAGGTGACAGAGAAGGAGAGGGGAAGGTGAGAGAGAAGGAAGTGGTGAGAGAGAAGGAGAGGGGGTGTGAGAGAAGGAGAGGGGAGGGTGAGAGAGAAGGAGAGTGGAGGATGAGAGAGAAGGAGAGGAGGGTAAGAGAGAAGGAGAGGAGGGTGGGAGCGAAGGAGATTGGAGGGTGATAGAGAAGGAGAGGGGAGGGTGAGAGAGAAGGAGAGGGAAGGGTAAGAGAAAAAGAGAGGGGAGGGTGAGAGTGAAGGAGAGGGGATGAGAGAGAGGAAGAGGAGGTGACAGAGAAGGAGAGGGGAGGGTGAGAGAAAAAGAGAGGGGAGGGTGAGAGTGAAGGAGAGGGGGTGAGAGAGAAGGAGAGGAGGTGACAGAGAAGCAGAGGGGAGGGTGAGAGAGGAGAGCGGGAGTAAGAGAGAAGGAGAGGAGGGTTGAGAGAGAAGGAGAGAGGGGTTGAGAGAGAAGGAGAGGGGGAGAGGTGAGAGAGAAGGAGAGGGGGTAAGAGAGGAGAGGGGGTGAGAGAAAAGGACAGGGGGTGAAAGAGAAGGAGAGGTGAGTGAGAGAAGGAGATGGCGGGAGATAGAAAAGGAGAGGGGGAGAGAGAGAAGGAGAGTGGGAGAAGGAGAGGTGGGCAGATAGGGGAGAGAAGGAGAAAGGGGTAAGAGAGAAGGAGAGAAGGGTAAGAGAGTAGGAGAGGGGGTTTAAAGAAGGAGAGGGTGAGAGAGTAGAGAGGGGGTGAGAGAGAAAGAGACTGGGCAAGGGAGAGAGGAGGGTGATAAAGGAGCGGGAGAGAAGGAGAGGGGAGAAGGAGAGGGGAGAGAGAGAAGGAGAGGGGGAGAGAGAAGGAGAAGGGGGAGAGAGAAGGAGACGGGGAGAAGGAGAGGGGGTGAAAGAGAAAAGGAGAGGGGAAGAAAGAGGAGACACGGGGGGAGAGGCTGAGAGAGAAAGAGAGGGGTGAAAGAGAAGGAGAGGGGATGTGAGAGAGAAGGAGAGGGGTGATCGAGAAGGAGAGAGGGGTGAGAGAGAATGAAGAGGTGAGAGAGAAGGAGAGGGAGTGTTAGAGAAGGAGAGGGGAGGGTGAGAGAGAAGGAGAGGGGGTGAGAGAGAAGGAGAGGAGGGTGAGAGAGAAGGAGAGGGGAGGGTGAGAGAGAAGGAGAGGGGGTGAGAGAGAAGCAGAGTGCGTGTGAGAGAAGGAGAGGGGAGGGTGAGAGAGAAGGAGAGGGAATGAGAAAGGAGAGGAGGTGACAGAGAAGGAGAGGGGAGGGTGAAGGAGAAGGAAGGGGGTGTGAGAGAAGGAGAGGGGAGGGTGAGAGAGAAGGAGAGGGGAGGATGAGAGAGAAGGAGAGGAGGGTAAGAGAGAAAGAGAGGGGAGGGTGAGAGTGAAGGAGATGGAATGAGAGAGAAGGGGAGGGGGTGACAGAGAAGGAGAGGGGAGGGTGAGAGAGGAGAGGGGGATGAGAGAGAAGGAGAGAGAGGGGGAAGAAGAAGAGGGTGAGAGAGGGGAGGGAGAGAAGAAGAGGTTGAGAGCAAGGGGGAGAGTAAAGGAGAGGGAGAGAGAGAAGGCGAGAAAAGGAGAGAGGGGAATAGAGAGGGGAGGGACAGTGATAGAGGGGAAAGAGAAGGATAGAGGGGAAGAGAAAAAGAGGGAGAGAGATGGAGCAGAGGTGAGAGAGGGAGGGAGAGAGAGAAGGGAGTTGGGGTGGCTACACTTCAGAAATGACATTTATATATATATATATATATATATATATATATATATATATATATATATATTTAAATGTATATACGGTAATATTGTTGGCACCAGAGTGGCGCATGGATGGCCCAACCTAAAAAAAAAATATTTGGACCATCGCTGCATGAGATGGGGGGGGGGGGGGATTTCTTTTTTTGCACCAGGACCCCCCTTTCACTAGCTTCGCCACTGCTACAATGCAATGTTGATCATTATATTTTGAATGATCTATACTATACTACTTCTGTATTTCAGTTTCTGGTATTGAACAATAGACAATATCCATATCAAAGGGGAAGTAGGTCAGTTTTCTATGAATACGGAAATGATCACTTCTCCAAAGAAACAGTCACCACTGTATCTCGTCACATGCAAAGTGGGTCAGGCTCAATAAATAGTCAGATAATAAACAAAGCCTGTAGTCACAGATCTTATTACTGACATATTATACTCCATGGTGTTTTTTTTCCCCATGATACCCAGATGCTAAAAAAACACAAAACCCTGTCATAATCACTGTGTATAATAAATGCTACTTTGTACTTACATAGTTACATAGTAATTGAGGTTAAAAAATACTTTTAGCCCATCAAGCTCAACCTTTTTAGATCTTCTCCGATCTGCAATATGCGGATTAGTTGTTAATTGATCCAGAGGAAGCAAACAGAAAAAAACCAAGTGAGACTTTGCCAATTGTCTCAAAAGGGAAGATATAAAAGTCCTTCCTGACCCCAGATACTGGCGATTGGATTCCTCCCTGGATCAATACTCTCTCTAATTATCCAGGATAACCCTGAATGCCCATTTTTCTTAACAAATATATCCAACCTGTTTTTAAAGTTATCTATCGAATCTGCTGTCACCACCTCCTCTGGTAGAGAATTCCACAGATTAACCACCCTTACTGTGAAGAACCTTTTTCTTTCTTTAAGGTGGAATCTTTTTACTTCTAACCTCCAGGGATGTCCTCTTGTCAGTTGAAAACCTCTTGGCACAAAAAGCTCCTTTGACAAATCTTTATACTGACCCTGGATATATTTATATAAGGTAATCATATCTCCTCTTAGATGCTTTTTTTCTTGAGAAAATAAGTTTAATTTGGTTCAGTCTTTCTTCATAACTTAGCCCCCCCATTCCCCTTATTAGTTTTGTTGTCCTTCTCTGTACTTTTTCCAGATCTAAAATGACCATTTTATGATACTCCTGAATATAGATCTTGCTAAACATGAGAACGCTAATGATATTTAGGTAAAGCATATACTCACAAAATTATGAGAAGCCACAGCTCAAGCCACAGTGAGGAGGTTAAAAAATAAAAAGTGAGAAAATACATTTCCTGATATTTATGGAAATTTTTAAAAAGCACAAAGTCAACATTTTTAAAGTGCAAGTCAACATTTAATGGACCACCAAAAGCAGAGCTTTTGCTCAGTAAGTACTTCTAGTTAGCATGTAAACTGTATACATCATCTTTAAAAATATTTCCTAATATACTTATAAATTGTGTAGCAAAAAAACTTAAATGGAGCTTCTCTCTTGTTTTTGGTAACTGAAAATATTAAAAAAATGGGACCGTTTCGTCCTTAAGTCATTGACCAATGAATATGTTGTACACCACCTAGATCAGTGTTTATCAAGGAGAGTGTTCATTCATAGACTGGCAGGAGACCATCACAAAGGATGTGTCCACAATATCCCTGTATGCCATTTGTATTTAACAAATCATCCAACCCATTTTTATAGTTATCTACATCACAACCTCCATTGGTACCAAGTTCCACAAAATGACCACCCTTACTGGAAAGAACTTTCTTGTTCTAAAAGTGGAACCTTTTTTCTTCTAATATCAGTTGTTAATCTCTCAACAATATAAGTGCACTTGGCAAAGTGTTATGTAGCTTAATCTCTTCATTCCACGTATTCATTTTGATGCCCTTCTCTGAACCTTTTCTAGTTCTACAATGTCCTATTTATGACGTGGCACCCAAACCTGTACTCCATACTCTAAATGAGGTCTCCCCAGGGATATATGTAATTGCAGAATTATACTTGCTTCTATATTTACATTTTTGTTGTTTAGTAGTTTAGCCGTGTCTCACTCTCAGTGATCCTATGGACCACAACACTCTAGGCACACCTGACAGCCCTCTGAGCTCCCTAAAGCTCATGTTCATTGCTTCAATTACCTTGTCTATCCATCTCCTCCTCTACCATCCCTTTCTTTGTGTGCCTTCAATCTTTCATTATTAATAGTAATATTTCAGTTAGTGCATACTAATATTGTACTTGTCTTTGCAGCACTAGAGCTTGCCCACAAGCCCTCCTAAATCATTTTCTATCTGATATCCATACATTTGTTCAATTTAGATTACTCATTGTTTTTCCTTGCCAAATGGATAATTTCACATTTATATGTGTTATATCACGTCATTGTTTAGCTGCCCAATGTCCTATCTTATGCAAGTCACTGTGCAGGCAAAACACATCCTGGTTTAATTTACAGGAACACTTAATTGGCACAATTTGGACTACATCACATTAAAGATCTTCTAAAATTATCTTGAAATACCATTGATTTTTTTAAATATGTGCAATTGTCACAGAGAAATCAAATCAAATAAAATCTGTGTTTACATATGTATTAGACTGCCCATTTAAATTTGCATTACTGCGGCCAATCAGGGTGCAGGGGTGTGTGTCCCTTTCAAGTCAATGGTAAGACTTCAAGACTTTCAATCAAATCTATCTGTGCAGGCATGGAATGCTGGACTCACATAAACAGGTCAATTATGGGTTAACTGGTAAGTTAACTCAGTCCAGAGTTCAGGCAAAACTGCTATTAATCTCTGACTTTAAAACGCACTTGGTTATCTATTATTACTCATACATCTAGTAGGTAGGATACACTTTGAACCCGATTCAATTGAGCAATTGTAAGTTACTTGATACCATAATGGTGCCCAAAACCTAATTTGCTATTCAATTGGAGTTTTTTGGCAAGCCAAAAATGGCTTACCGATTAAGGGCTTAAATACCTTGCGGTTATTAAACCCGGAATTTACAGCCTCCCCAAGTCTTTGACCTTTCAAGTCCGCAAGAATTACAATTGCAAATCGCTATTCAATTGCTACAGTTCCTCAAGACCGCAAATGTTTTCACACCAACGGCAAATGTAGGAGAGGACTCGCAAAAGGGCTAAACACCTGATCGTAGCACTGTAAAAGCAAATAAAAAATCAATACTGCACTGTAAATAATGGGGAAAGTGATGATAGACATTAGAATTAATTGCACAACAGTCTCAAGCTCCCAAATCGGCAATAAAAAAAATATTTTATTTTATGTAATTTCGGGGTTATATTAATCCCGGGATTCAATGGGTTAATACATAGCAAGCCATCCATATGGACTAGAACAGTATTGGCATTTGTCTTTATTATTTTGTGTTTTGCGAGTCGCTATCGCATCTCGGACCTCCAAACGATAATTGATTGATATGTAACCTCCATGTTTTACTGACCTAATGACCTTCTCATTTTTTATTGGCCGGTTTTAAATGGGTAGTTTTGGCCATGCTTAATGGATCATGTTCCTGCCCTGAAATGGCACGTAAAAGTGCATGGCTTTCAGTCCGTATCTTGTGGGCTTGTTCAATTGTATAGCACCGGAATTGTAGCAGAGTTCAAGCCCACAGACATATGGCCTGTATACGTGAGATGCGGGCTTGGAATTGAATCGGGCTCAATTTATGTAAATAAATAAAAGACTGAAAACCTTGGGTGTTTTATCTATTCAAGTAATAAAAAATAAATAATAATTTTAACATCTAATTCTGTTCTCTTTCACACCATGAAAAGAACTTACAATGAGGTCAATGACCCTTTAATTACATTGCAGAATTTAGTATCAGAAGTAAATATGGAGACGTTCTCTCAGGTCCTTCTTCTAAATTCTTAATACATAAGTTAAAAAGGAGAACGCCTAGACGGTCTGAAGTCTGAGAAACAACACTTATCACATTAGTCCAATCTGATAATGCTCATTTTGCAACAAGCCTTTATTAACCAGTTTTATATTTGCTGCTTTATATCAATTGCAACTGAGTAGCCTTGGACAAGCACAAAATCGCGTTCCACTGTAGAAGGAACTGGCATCCCACTCCAGTATCTTTGCCATGAAAATCATATGGATAAGCGCAACCAGAAACACAGAAAGATGTGACTGGCTTGCTGCCTCCATATGGTCACCAAGAGTCAGACAAAACTGAAGAACTATACAACAACAACATGCATCATAACTGAGGTGAGGTTTACTGGTTTATTATTTCCTGCACTTATTCTGGTTCCCTTCTTAAATAAAGATATCACATCTCTTTTTTCCAATCCTCTGGTACTGAACCTTTGTAGAGTGAGTCATTGAAACTTAGAAAGAATCGTTTGGCTACGAATTAACTCAGTTCCCTAAACACCTTTGATGTATCGCATGTGGACCTAGTGCTCTCCTTACTTCTCGTTTTAAAGTCTCTTTTGGATTTCTTTGTGAGTTAACCAATTATTCAGTAAAGTAACCAGCAGTTCCATTTGTTGCAGTAATCCTAACTTGTAAATACATACAGAAATAATTGAATGTTCAGTCTTCAATCCTCATATCTCTCATTTTATGGTTCCAATATTTTCTTGTTTAGTTTTTTCCTTTATATATGTAAAAAACCTCTTAGGGATGTCTACATTATCAGTTATTCTACCATAAATATCTTCACTGACTGTAGGCTTTAAAATAGGCTTCTTCCATTACCCCGACCTCTTCAACCCTTTTCTCTAAGCTATACATATTAAGGTCAAGAACTCTTTTCTTATATGTTTTGACTTTTAGACCATGCACCAGCCTTCTTTTCATTTATTATTTTTTTTTGTTTTTCATTTGTTAATACCCATCTAGAAAACCTCACCACCATAAACCATATTTTTCCATTATTTAAATGCTTGGACATCACACAACTTATAGTACCCACTGATGTCTTTAAGCTATTATGCATCCCACTAATTACTTCCATCACTCCAATTCACAATAAATAGTATATACGTACATATCTCCATATAAAGTATATACATACATATCTACCTATGTGCTTTCTCTTCATAAGGGCCCATGCAAGAAGTTATCAATATTCAGATTTGTTAGAAATCTGCTACCAGTTGTTATCTGTTTTTCGTGGCAAGCCTGTTGCAAATTAGCAATTTAAATGTGTTTGTTTGTAGGCCAAACAGGACCCAAGCTTGGCTGTGGTCCTTTCCCTCTTCACCATCACAAAATCTGACAGCTGAAGTTCCGCCGCCGGCCGACAGATGGCGCTGCCGATTTTGGCATATAAGGCACGCCGACAGAAGAGGCCTTGAGCTATGAGAGCAGTGCCCGAGGCCCTGGGGGGCCCAGTGCCCGCGTCGAACATATAGATGGCCTTGTTGTCGATTCAGCGCCGTCATGTTGCGCCACGTTGGAGGGGAGAATAGTTCTTTGTCTTCCCTGGAACTTGACGGTGCCCAAAAACTCACAGCGCCATCTGGCGGATTGCACCTGTAACTGCAGCTGTCAGTGCTGCAGAAGAAATGAGCAGGCAAAGAGGGAGCGATCCTTGACTCTTTAAATCAAAATCATTTGTTATCTGTTTAAGAAGCATGTGATTTTACCTTTTGTTGAATTTACTTAAAGGACCAGTGTACACCAGTTTGTTCACCATAAATTTACATTGAAAATGCACATGCAAACAGCAGCAAAGAAAAGCTTCAGCCAGAAAATATAGTTTATAAAATTCAGTTTACCTTATTAATGGCTTCTGCTGTAAGCCTCCCCACCTCTCTCATTGGATTAAATTGCTGAAAAGAAAACAAAAATTTCTACTGAGATACCATTCATTAGATAAGTTTGGTATCCTGGAGCATGCTCTGTGGGATAACGGGGCTACAGTTACAATACTATAACCACGTGCATCTCCTAAGTGAGATGCTGCAGATTAACCACCATGTCTAATAAATGTTATCTCTGTTGAAACCTTTTTTTATTTTTTTGCTCAATGTGAGAGTTGGGGAGGGGAAGATTTAACATAAAAAGTTCTTGTTGTTAAGTCCTTCAGTTGTGTCAGACTCTCATTGACCACATTGATTCAGTACACCAGACTCATCTGTCTGTGTTTCTGGTTGTGCTTATCCATATCGTTTCCTTGGTAAAGATTGTGGAGTGGATTGCCAGTTCCTTCACCAGTGGACCACAATTTGTCTGACCTCTCTACTATGGCCTGCCCATCTTGGGCGACCTTATATGTATCGCTTACAGCTTCATTGAAGTACACAAGCCCCTTAATCACAACAAGTTAGCGATCCAGAAGCTGGAAAAAAGCTCTTACGTAGAATGACAAACATAGTTTTAACAAGTGCAGGTCTGTATAAAATAATTGCTAAAATGTAATTTCACAGTTGACAATGTGTTTAACAATATGTAAACAATTTAGACTCTGGACCTATCCTGTTATGGTAGCACGCGCGTGTCCGTGCCCTGCGCCACAGTGGTGAAGTGGTGAAAAGGAGGTAGTGCAGGTGAAGAACTATTCCATCCTTCAGCCTTATGCGGCAAGTTGAAGGGGGGATTTGTTTTTGCATGCACTAACTCATTTTCACCACTGTGGCGCAGGGCACGGACACGCGCGCTCTACTATAGAAGGACCTAGTCTCTAATACACAGTGTGATGGTTAGAACAAAATGTCTATCTAGAGGTATTTAGAAATGTGTTTCTGTAAATCCAGTCTAACTCCTACTCTAGCTTATCATTGTCAGCAGATAAATACAGAGAATGTGCATTAGTGTACAGAGTTTTATAAATATATCTAGTTACACTGATACTATCTGTGTCAGGCTGGTCAAATAAGGCAATGGTAAGGCCAAAGGATGTTCGTATGTTGAAGGGGCTAGCGCAAAAGCCTCACATTGTGTGGCAAACAGCATTGCTAGCCTTACAATTTTATTCTCGTCATTTCTATAGATATATACTAGCTACTTGCCTGCCAAAAATGACAGGATTTTTTTTAAAGCCTGGCAGTGTTGTTTGCCACCCAATGTAAATAAAATTGCAAGTCTCTCCCTATGTCTACTTCCTCCTTTGTGTCTCATTTGATTCTGCAGAGAGGAGGCGCCTGCAGGGGTGGAAGGCCATTGGTTCGCTGAACCACCAATGAAGGAGCAGCCTATGGGGTTCTGTAAGGAGTGGTGTTCCAGAGGTAAGTTCCGGCGCTGGGGGAGGCAGAGGGGGAGATGAGAGAGGGGCAGAGGGGGAGATGAGTGAGAGGCAGAGGGAAGATGAGAAATAGAGCGAGATTCAGAGGGGAGATGAGAGAGAGGCAATGCCTCCCTTGTGTCTCATTTCCCCCCTCCTCTCCCTCGTGTCTCATTTTCCCCTCCTTTCCCTCCCTTGTGTTTCATTTCCCCCCTCCTCTCCCTTGCTTGTATATCATTTCCTCCTCCTTTCTCTTTCCTTTGTGCATAATTTTCCCCCTCCTCTCGCTTTCCTTTGTGTCCCATTTCCCCCTCCCCTCTCTTTCCCTTGCGTCTCATCCCCCTCCCTTGTCTCATTTCCTCCTCCTCTCCCTCCCTTGTGTCTCATTCCCCCTCCTCTCCCTCCCCTGTGTCTCCTTTCCCCCTCCTCTCCCCCCCTTGTGTCTAATTTCCCCCCTCCTCTCCCTCCCTTGTGTCTTCTATCCCCCCTCCTCTCTCTCGTGTCTAATTTCCACCCTCCTCTCACTCGTGTCTTATTTCCCCCTGCTCTCCCTTGTGTCTCATTTCCCCACACCACTGCCCCCCACTGCCGGCACGTCCTCTTTTCAGCATAGGGATGATGTAGCAATGAGACGTAAATTTTACTGGTTCAGCCCAAAGCTGGAACCTCTCTGGCAGGTCAATGATCTGGATCTCATTGTTTTAATCCATGGCACCGCTGCTCTCCAGTTTACTAGGTTGGTATATCTTGCACATGATACATGTGCTCACTCACTTCTTGACTGCTTTTCTGGATCTTATGTGAGTATCTGCATCCACTGGTCAAATGTATCACACAACACAAGCCCTTAGTCTATCCAGAAATGTTAAAATATATTTTGTCAGGGCTACCTATTTTTCACTCCACTGAAATGACTTATCCTGGGATAGGATGAGGCTAATACAATACCTGGCCAACATAACCCTTCCAGCAGGATCAAGGATGTGATACCCAATGTACCTGTCATGGTGGCCCCATTTCTTAAACGACCCAATTTCTGCTTCCCACTGTGATATATCTATTATCTGCAACTTCTGGATAGTTGAATTGGGTTGGCCTAGGGATAGGGATGATAAAAGCCCCAGGAGTGCTTTGGACCCCAAGTGGAGAATTCTTCTGAAATGTATAGGTAATCAGAAAGCAATCTTAATGTGTCTATTGATGGTAATCTTTGGAATCAAGCTTTGTTTACTTAGGTGGAGCTTAATCGGATATTTCGACATCTTGGTGGAAAACTTTAGAAAACCATTGAACTGATACTTGTGTGCAAATTAAAATTTGTGATTCATAACATTGTTTTACTATATATAAAAATGCCAGAATGCCTGAAATGCTCAATAAAATTAGATAGATACTAGAGTATACCGGTAGTTTTTTATGTTCCCATTTTAACCAATAATAAAAAGGAACGCTATATATTTGAGATACAGCTGTTCTACATTCTAGTAAACTGGTTCCCTGAAGTTCTTATTGTTGAATGAAGTTTATAGTCTTCCCATCGATGCAGGAACAAACGGCTCCTCTGTGTCATGTCTTTATTAGAGTGCATCCTGCTGCTGCAGCCAGTACGCTGAGTGCTGCAGGGTTGGCAATGGGAGTGGAGGTCTTAAGCATACAGTATATATTATATATGAATGTGACATTAACCATAATATTCTTTGTTATTTACTTGTTATATTGAATATTAAAGCATTTATGCACCATTTGGTATGCTTTTGGAACAGGATTCAGCACATATTTTTTCTACAATTCTGTAAATTTTAACCCTTGTGTTATACTCACGTCTTGCACTTTTTACCCATTTATCTATCAAATTTGCATATATACGGTACTTTAAAGCAGTACAGGAATGTCTTCAAAGCTATGTTCCATAGAACTGTAGGATTCCATTTTGTATGACCTTAGGTTTTGAAAAACAACGACCCCCTCTGGAGTTGAATTCTCTGTTGGCATTTAGTGAAAATGTAAGCTTCTTGGGAGCCATTTTGTAAGATTTTTGAATGGAGGCGGTTGCAAGATGTGGGGAGCTATAATGGCAACCAGTGGTACCATCAATAGATTTCCAAAAGATTTCCATCTTAGATTCACCACGGCCGAGCACTAGAGTTTTACAGTTGTCTTTAAAAAATAAATAAATAATTAATTATGCATTATGTGGTACTGTTATTCCATTTGGAGATGAATCGACTGCATTATTTATTTATACTCTCAGCCATAAATAATGCAAACCACAGATTGTACTGCTTCAGCTATATGTACAGGACAAGCGTAAGTATTTTTTTTCCGGCATAATGCTCATTAAAAAAATATTTTAACTATTCCTTTGTACAGAATATTACTTTTTAAATCTATTTCAATCGTATAAACAAAAATAGAGGTGCTCAATCAGGGAACAAAAATAGGGAGTGCAGCTACACCTCACTAATGAGGCCCATGAGAGACTGAAATGTACCCCTGGGGTTTGTTCAGGGTAGAATTGCCTGGTATTTCGTGGCTGAGTTTCTCAACTTGCAGTGCAAACACTTTATTTAATGAGATTTTGAGTAGGAACAAAGTTTATTAACTTATTTCTAATATTCACAATATTTCTCTTATGCATTTAAAAGAGCATTTTCGTGTCTGACACTGACATGCACACTTTTTAAATGTCAATTTAATAGCGGTCCAATAAACTAGTACTAAACCTGGGGGCACCAAAATATAACTGTGCCTGAGTGTCTCACCCCCTGCCCCGCACGTATAATTTCAGTGGTGCTAATGAGTTAGTAAAATATTTGCAACTCCACAGCTGCACGTAGTTAAGAGAGGGGAGGTATGACCAGACTAGGCATTACATGGGATACAGATAGTTAAATAGGTGTAGTAGTAGGGAGGAGGTGTCATAGAGGGGAAGAGATAGTTGTTCAGACCACATCAGCCCTCTGGGGGATTAGTTTGACAATTGGGCTGTAAGAACGACAGATCTTAGCAGCTTAATAACCACTCTTCCTGAGAATGACTTCTCAGGTGATAAAAGATATGCTAGCTAGGTTAGAAAGGGAGGCAGAGGCTAGAGGCCAGGAATGGATGGCATCCATAATCCCCCCTTCCATAAATGTGGTGGGGCGCCTAGTGGCGGATCAGGCAGGCTGACAGGGCCAGAAGGGGGGGGGGGGATGTGTCTCAGAGGACGCTAGGTGGCTACAGGGGTGATCAGCCACACGAGGCAGGAACCCCTGAGCTAGATTTGAGCAGTGGCGAGCAAGAGGCGCACAGGCCTAGCCCTAGGACACCCATCCGGCGCTCCCACCTACCACAGCGCCTCAGCCTCTAACCAGAAACCTGTGTACGAGAGGAGGGTTGCAGTAGCGGCAGTCCAGCAGGCAGAGAAGATGTCCAGACATGCAGAGACGAGGCAGCGGAGTTGCCGGCTCTGACTAGGCTGAGGTCTGCGTGCAGCGGGGTTAGCCTTAAAATGGTGGAGGGAGCACCATTACAGCACAGGGCAATGGAGCTGCTGGGTAAAAGGGCAGGTAACAAGGCTGGGAGCACAGGGGGATATAAAAGGGGGGGGGGGCAGGAAGTGGGAAGAAAGGGGCCATCACTGGAAAGGGGCCTGGGGCTAGACCTGTGAAGGGGATACCAGTAATGAAGTCTGGGGAGGTTGAGATAATAAAGGGGGGCAGGGGCTCAGGCTGGTGGGGGGCTTGGGGTTTCAGCAGTGGTCAATACAAGGGCAAGGCTGCCACAGGGCACAAGAGGGCATCAGGGAAGTTTATTGTCCCTCTCTAGGAGTGGGCAGTCATGAGGCTTCCTGATAAGGCTGCTGGGGTGCTGAGGGGCCAATGGTGTGCAGGGCCTCATTTTGGGGCAGGAGCAAAAAAAAGGGGGCCATAATTCACCTAACAGGACGAGGATGGCTGGGGCCCCGGGCAATGAGGCTAAAGTTTTGTTCAGGGCTAGCCCCGATGTTATCTCTGACTGGCTTGTAGGTGACTGTGGGGATGGCCAGCAGGGGTTGCAGTTGCAGGTAGGGTTTTCTGAGCACAGCAGTGAGCAGGACGTTGGCGAATACATGTCTGAGGGAGAGGTGGCAAGGTCGGATGGGTCAGGGGACATGTTTCAGTCTCCTGTGATTTGTGAACTCTCCTCAGATAATGATGATTTTGTTCCAGCAACACCGGTACCCAGTCGAAAGAGTCTACACAGCAGGAGGGGGAGAACCACCTCTGCGGAACGTTAGGCATCACGGTGCAAATTCATAGAGTTCGTCATCAGCAGGTATGGTGACTCTGGAGGCAGGCTGGGCATGAGAGATGATGGCGCTACTGAAAAGGATGACCGTAGAGTGGGAGAGGGACATGCCTCCCATTGATAGATCACAGGAGCAAGAGGGGGGCAGTCAAGCGGCATCTGGGCGTATTCCAGGTAAAGCAACCAGTCAGTAATATCTTATCTTAGGAACATACGAGCGCAATTGGAAGGAAGAAATAATGGTGTGGCCAGTGCCTGGGTCCCTTCCGGGGGACCCATTCCCCCCCCATTGCTGGCCCGGTAGATTCCAAGCTTCGGTTGGGTCGTGGCATGAGGAACGCGGGGGAAAGAGAGATTGAGTCCCCGGTTTCTCAGCGGTCAGTCAATAGCAAAAAAAAAAACAAGGTCATGGTCCCGGCGGACAGGGCAAAAGGTAGACCTTGCTTATGTCAATAAGGGCCCATTGGGATACATGTACCCATGAAGGTGAGGGAAAAACTTGGAAGAGGGAATTTATAGAAATGTTTTCACCCCTTCCCCTTGACAACTATTTTGAGATTAAAGAGAGGAAGGATAAAACCAAAAAGAAAGAAGAGGAAAGGAAAAAGAGATACAAGAAGGTACCCAAGACGTTTAACAACTGGCTTCAAGCATTTGTAATCATGGCCAGCATTGTAGGGGAAAAGGCTCCTGAAAACTGCTTGTCGCTATTTTGCTATTTGGATGAAATTAAGAGCATACATAGGAAGTACGGTGACATGGCGTGGTGGCTATATGACGAACATTTTCATTAAAAAATTGGCCGTTAATAAGGACATGAATTGGGATGAGCGGGACATGGGGTCATAGATGCCTATCATCACTCCTGCTAGATGGGGTCCTTTCGGAACACGGCCGGTAAGTAGGCCTTTTCAAACGCTGAGGGAGTGGGTAGAAAGGGACATTGCTTTCAATATAATGACAGCACATGCAAGTGGGGGTTGTCATGCAGATTCAAACACGAGTGTAGTGAGTGCGGTAACCCTCATCCAGCATTCAGATGCTACAAAAAGAGTAAGGTCGTGCCTGACGGGCTCAAAAGGGGCTGACACCGATCAAGGTAGAAAGGATGGTTCCTTGGTTAAGGCTGTATGGTAATTATACCAAGGGGTGGCCAAAGCAGAATTTTTGTTGATTGCTTTTAGTTCGGGTTTGAACTTTGCATGCAAGCTTATACTGATGGGTAGGATATTTGCCAGACGGCGGTCTCATTTTATCAGAATCACAAAGCCATTGCAAGATGATTTGGGAGTCTGGAGGGCCTTTCTGGAATGCTTTAATGGACAGTAATTTTTCATGGCAAAAAGAGTGGGCAATTGGGATATACACCTCTTCACGGATGCGGCAGGCAGTGTGGGTTTTGGGGTGTATTTTAGGGGGTCTGTGGTGTGCTGGCCTGGGGGATGGTTTGAGTCTGGAATTGTAAAAAAACTGACTTTTCTGGAATTATATCCGATTGTTGTGGCCGTGTTATTGTGGAGTAGTCAATTACGGGATAAACATGTGGTTTTCCATTATGACAACATGTCAGCAGTGATGGAAATTAATAATCTGTCTTCCGCTTTGCCGCCAGTGGTGGATCTACTGCGGACCTTATTGATGGCATGTTTGAGACATAACGTGTTCTGTAGAGCGGTCCATGTACCTGGGGTTAAGAACGAGATATCAGATGCCCTGTCTAGGCGGTAATGGCAACGGTTAATGTTAGCCGCCCATGGGGCTTCATTAAAGCCAACCCTGTGCTGGTGGGTATCTGGGAAATGGTTAAATTGTAGAAGGTGTACAGATATGCTAATGTTGGGGTGGGGTTGTAGAAGACAGGCGTTGCATTCTGAACTGTATTAAGTATGTCATATGGCTTCTAACAAAATGTCTTTGTCATGCTCTTACGTTTCCCCTTTAAAAAAAAATAAAAAAATAGTAAAACAAACAAGTGAAACAATCCATCGTTATGATGGGAAAGGGCAAAAAAAAAAAAAAAAAAGAAGGGTACTTGCTTAATAATCAGTGGTTACAGGTAACATGTGGTGTGTGAGTGCTGCAAGTTCTGCTTTATTTTATAGGTCCGTCACAGGCTTGGATGCTTGGGCCATTCCTACATCTATTGGGCTTGAAGGACTGCAGCTGCAAAGTAGCATGGTTTACAACTTGGGTTAGATCCAGAGATAGTGCAGGTCAGGTGGTTTGGTAAGCATGGCATGCCAAGTGGGGGCCCCGCCTGATATTTTAGTGGTGCATGCGGGGGCAATGTCCTTGGTGTCATGCCAGTTAAGTGCTTGATCGAAGATATAAAGATGGATTTGTTGAGGTTGCATCATCTGTTCCCAGAGACAGTGCTTGTGTGGTCACAAATGATACACAGGTTCAAATGGAGCTCGGCTATAGATGATGCTGTTATGTTCAGGTGCTGCAGGAAAGTTAATAAATCTATTCCTTTATTTCTTAGAAGGCTGGCTGGGATTTCAGTCCGCCATGTTACCTTAGAGGAGGACGATGCAGAGAAGTTCTATATTCAGGATGGGGTTCACCTGAACGAAATTGGCCTCAGGTTGTTTAATTTAGGTATGGAAGACAGATCTGTAAGTCCTTGGTTAGTCATAGCAGAGGGAGTTGAGCGCTCTCCTAGGTGGGGTTTAGTTTTTGAGTCCGATGCTGGCCAAATAGATGTGGAGTCAGTTGTGGCATGATGTTAGAAATGTGCCTCTGGGGGGATTTTAAAGGGTGTTTTTTGCTATTGTTGAGTTGGGGTAGTATTTTGGGGGGGTTGGCTCATGGGGGGGCATGCGCAATGTGACTGGGTATAGGTCTTTGCGCATGTTTAATGCTTGCCCTGTTAAGGTTATTTGCAGTAAGCAGTTAACTCTTGGGAGTAGTGGGTCGCATGGGACACAGGGTTCCCTTATGTCAAGTAAGAGGCGGTGGGCAAGCAGATTACCGGAGTTGCCAAAAAGAGGTTAAGTGAAGTTCAAACTACTTAATAAAAGGCTGTGGCCAGTTATACCTTACTTACGGCTGAGTGGGTTTATTTGTGTGGTCTCTACTTATTTGGGAATCTTTATTGGCTATGTCCTGGTCATTCATTTTCTATTACCCATAGGCATAGGAATGTGTGTGGTTGAGGGGATGCGGTTTTAGACTCTGCAAATATGCTTTAGATTTTACTGAAGTTTTGACACAGACCAGTACAAAAGTCCAAATGCATTAAATTAGCTTTTCATGTCCAGATGATTGATGATTGTTGGAAATAACCATTTTATTTAAAAGCTAAAAATATATTGCACAAACTTCCTTTTCTTGTATACACAAGGTCATCAACCTTGAAACTACCATTGGTCAGTAGGAAATTGGTCAATAAATGGCTAAACAAAGAAAAAGGAACTAAACCTCGCAATAGACTTCTTGTCAGCACATTGGACACAGATACTGTGCCTTTTATGGATTTGCATAACTATCATAGGTGGCTAGTTAGATATGTGTGTCTAACTTGTGTGTGCAATATTTGTGTATATAAAAAAAAAATATATATATATATATATATATATATATATATATATATATATTGTCATGATTACATTGTTTAGTAGCTCTAATATTACCATTAATTATGGATACGGCCAAGGGAGCATGACATTGTTGCATTGTCATTACGTATTATTGTGTGTGGTTATATATTGTCTATGCGCATCCATGGGCCGGTGCGCAATGCGCATGCGCGGGCGGTGAGCAATGCGCAGCTTAGGACGCAATATGTGCATGTGCGTTCCGTTGCGCAATGTGCAGTTGTCAAACTGCGATTTGTTGCAATCCTGACGACAAATCGCAGTTTGACAACTATTATATGTGATTGTGTGGTTATATGTTGCCTGTACATTGTTATCTTGTATTGTAGCTATTATATGTTATAGAGGGTAAATGTGATATAGAACAGGAGAATACATGAGGAAACGGTACAAATGCCCTGCACATAAGCTTAACTACAGAACATTGCATCCTCACACATACAGGCCTTGATAAACAGCAGCCAAGACAGATACCTGCACTTCAGAGATTCCTAAGCAAACACTTGAAGGTTTTCATCCTTAGCTATCTATAGACACCTGGCATATAATTTAGATATCTGATGAGTTTACCTCAAGTGCTCTATAGCAACCAAGGCTGCAAGGCAAAATGTGTTTCATCACACACATACACAAAGGTACACAAGGGTGTGGTATGGGAGATGTATAAATATGTTGGTTCTATGATTCAATAAAGGTTCAGTTCTAGTTTCACATATCCACAGTGTGAGCCTGTTTCTGTGTTTGTATCCTGAATTGGGGAGTGGTCTTGTCATAGGCCACTAGTAACCTGTATCCAGTATTCTCTACTTGTACCTTTGGGCATTGACTTCTTAAGAAGCCACCTTTTGTGCCAGAGAGAACAAGAACCACACAATTCTGCTGGGGTAGGTTTGAACTAGGTTCATATCAAGCCCCCTTAAAAAAGCAGATTGTGACAATTGGCTGGCAGTCGTGGGATCTCTATATAAAACACAGAAGGGTGGCAACTTCCAAGGACATGATGGAACTGAGACCAGAGGTATTACCTTCAGATTTACCCATGGATCAGCAGAGGACTGTTCTGACACAAATCATACAGGAAGTACAGTGGGAGTGGAGAGGGGTATGCAACATCCATTTCTCAGCTCCTGTTGATGGGGAATGCTTATCCCCAGCAGAGACAGAAAAGTTTGTTGTTTTTGGAATGGACTGTCAAGAAAAGGCCCTTCTAAAAATGGATGGCGATTCTGGTGCTATGCATGAGTTAACGGAGTGGCTGGAGGACCTGGTGGTGCAGGAAAGTGACTTAGAGGACCAGTATGCAGCCTGGTTGGGAGCTGTGGGAATGCATGGTGTGGAGCCCTATTTGTCACTGGAGCTGAAGGCGGCACTCTGGGAGCTGGCATATGGCCCTCTGGATTGTGGGGTGGGTACTTTACAGCATACAATAGATATGCTCAAGAGACGTTGTAATTCTCTGGGCGTGGCCCAATGATTGGATGAGGCATTTTCATTGATGCCATTGATCTGACAGGAAGTACAACTGGAAGCAGGATACCTAGCCCTGCTAGATAAAGCATCCCTGGTTGAGTTGTGGTCACCCAATTGGGAGGGGTCATGCCATTTAAGCATGGAACAGAATCACCTAGCAGAGACTACAGGGACCCAGCTAAGGTTTGCCAAGGCTTGGTCAGGAGAGAAAGGTATGGACCCTCTCAGCCCCCTCACCACCCTTGCCTGCCCTGATGTCGCCACTTCACAATACAACACTAGGCTAACCTCCACCCTTGACTCTCTTGCCCCCATAATCACAAGCAAACGCCCTCACTCTCAACCACAACCATGGCACACCACACAAACACGCTATCTACAGAGATGCTCACGCACTGCAGAACGATTATGGAGGAAATCTCGCACTTCAGGAGATTTTCTCCACTACAAGTTTACCTAGCGCTCCTACTTCTCTGCCCTCAATCTTGCCAAACAACACTACTTCTCATCACTAATATCAAACCTGTCCTCCAACCCTAAACGTTTATTTGCTACATTCAACACCCTCCTCCGCCCACCCCCACCTCCTGCCCCTTCCTCTCTCACTGCTGATGACTTTGCCAGCCATTTTAAAAATAAAATCGATACCATCCGAAATGAGCTCTCCTCCCAGCTTGGCCCTACCCCACCACCCTCTCCCCAAACCGACAACACCCAGCCCTTACCCTTCCCCAATCCCACCTCCACTATGGACTCCTTTGACCCTGTAACCGAGGATGAAGTATCTACTTTACTATCAATCTCTCACCTTACCACATGTCCTCATGATCCTATTCCATCACAGCTAATCCCTCCCCTATCCACCACACTTATCCCAGCTCTCACACATCTATTCAACCTCTCCCTAAACACTGGCAAGTTTCCATCCTCCTTAAAACATGCCACAGTTACACCCATTCTCAAGAAGCCCTCTTCTGACCCAGCTTCTGCCTCCAACTATCGCCCTATCTCACTACTTCCCCTTGCGTCTAAACTCCTTGAGCGGCTTGTTTACAATCGCCTCACTCAATTTATTTCCTCCAACTCCCTACTTGACCCCTTCCAATCTGGCTTCCGGTCCCAACACTCTACAGAAACAGCCCTTACAAAAGTCACTAATCACTTGCTAACCGCCAAATCAAAGGGTCACTACTCTATTCTAATTCTCCTGGATCTCTCTGCTGCCTTCGATACAGTTGACCACCCTCTTCTAATCCAAACTCTCCGCTCTTTTGGCATCCAGGACACAGCTCTTTCATGGTTCACATCCTATCTTAAAGATCGTACATTTAGTGTCTCCTTCTCTGGCACCTCTTCTTCACCTCTCCCTCTGTCTGTTGGCGTTCCCCAAGGTTCTGTCCTAGGCCCCCTCCTCTTCTCCATCTACACCTCCTCCCTTGGCACCCTTATAAAATCCTTTGGATTTCAGTATCATCTCTATGCAGATGATACTCAAATCTACCTCTCTGCACCTGATCTATCCCCCTCTCTTTTAGCTCAAGTTTCCAACTGCCTCTCTAGCATATCCTCCTGGATGTCCACCCGTCAACTCAAACTCAACATGTCTAAAACTGAACTTCTAATCTTTCCACCCTCTACTACAGCTTCCACACCTCAAATATCTCTCACTGTTGACAACACCATTATCGCCCCTACCTCCCAGGCCCGTTGTCTTGGGGTTCTACTGGATCCCGCCCTCTCTTTTATTCCTCACATCCAAGCAATAACAAAATCATGTCAGTTTCACCTAAAAAACATCTCCAAAATTCGTCATTATCTTACAGAAGACACAGCTAAAATTCTAATTCACTCTCTCATCATCTCTCGACTCGACTACTGCAATTCCCTCCTTGCGGGCCTCCCCATCTCTCGTCTGTCTCCCCTCCAATCCATAATGAACGCCTCTGCTAGACTCATCTTCAATACCAAACGATCAGTGTCTGCAGCCCCTCTCTGTCAATCACTCCACTGGCTTCCCATAGCTTCCCGAATCAAATTTAAAATCATGACCCTAACATATAAAGCCCTCAACAACAGTGCACCCCCTTATATCTCTGCTCTTGTTTCAAAATACTCTCCCAACCGGCCCCTTCGTTCTGCTAACGACCTTCTTCTTTCCTCCTCTCTCATCACCTCCTCTCACTCCCGTCTTCAAGACTTTTCTCGTGCTTCCCCATCCATTTGGAACTCCTTGCCCCGCTCCATTAGATTATCTTCCTGCCTCAAAACCTTTAAGAAATTATTAAAAACACACCTGTTTAAAAAATCTTATCACCTTCAGCCTTAACATGTACAACTGAACACTCCACAGCTTAATAACACTCACACCCACAATCTACAGTACAACACACAGACCCCTCCACTTTACTGAACCAATTGCTTTCAATTGTATTTGTCACCCTCTTGTATCACACCTAAACCCTTAGATTTTAAGTTTGCGAGTTTTCAATCTTGTGTCAGGCCTTGGAAACAAGCTCTATGTACATTTGATTTTATGCTCAAAAACAGGGCCCTCCATTCTTTACAAGGTGTTTAATTTGTTTTCTGCTATGTACTCAACCCCTGTACAGCGCTACGGAATATGTTGGCGCGATATAAATAAAGATAATAATAATAATAATAATTGGGAGAATTCTGAGCCCAGAGATTCTAAAAGTAACATGGATGCCTTCATGCATGGGGTTGACTGTGAAGAGGAAGAACTGTTCCCTAGCTTTAGGGAGCTGAGCCTCACTCAGAGGCATGGGGACAGGACCAAACCGCAGCAGTGCCAGGAACAGGGAAAGACCTGGGGAAAAGCTACCCTGCTCCTAGAGTCAGAAAAGAACCAAATGAGCACTGGGCCCTACCGATGAACTGTAAAAATAGTGGGGAGGTTCCTTGGATGACCATTGTCCAGGAGCCAGCCACATAACCTGGAGCAGAAACAGAAAGTAGCCCTGCTCTTCAGCCTGAACAAGAGGCAGTAGCAGCTGCTTCTCAAGGGCTGCCTGTATCTACACACCAGGCAGTCTCAGATGGAGAGAGCCAGTAGGTTCCACCTGAGGATACAGAGACCAAAGAGCCAGAGGGTACCCCAGGTTATGGTTTGTCACCTCACCTCCCTACATTGACTCCTCTGCATCTGCCCAAAGACACTGTTGGTGTGCCTTTAACCCAGGAAAGAAGGGGCCACTGACCAGGCTTGTTGGGAGGGGGGTTGGCTACTAAACCACAATGGCGCTACTAATCCACAATGGCTTATGTCAGAACTGCCCATTAATTCAGCATGGATGATACCAGAGAATGTCACTAGCCCATGTTGCAACATCAGCATCCCAGTTCATTCAGGAGAAAGTTCATGCCTGACAAAGGGAAACTTGTGCTCCTCAACTTTACCCATGGGACTGAGTCTGCTCCAGAATCAGCAGGACAGAAGGTCTCCCTAGCCTGGAAGGAGAGAGCATTGCTGGCGAAGGAACCTCCCAGGTTTTTCCTGGACCTACTAGCCTGTATGTACTGTTTCCCCTGGACTACCTTGAAGGGTCCCCCAGGGCAGTGGTCTTTTAAGTCTTCTCAGGGACTTGGGAAGGTCACTAGGCCTCTGACAAGGAGGGAGTATTCACACTGGACAGGGGAAGGCAGGGTGCCCAGAGAGCCACTAAGGCTATCACTTGGATGGACTTTCACGCCAAGAGGACAGTAAATACCTGTATGGATGGAAAGTTATCCGACAGGATAAACTTCCCATGCTATACTAGAAATGAAAGGGGAAGAAATTGTCATGATTAAATTGTTTAGTGACTGTAATATTACCATTAATTATGGATATGGCCAAGGGAGCACAACATTGTTGCATTGTGATTATGTAATACTAGCAACTTGCCTCTCATTCCCCTGTGTCTCTCCCCTGCTCCTGTGTTTCTTCCCACCCCTGTGTGTCTACCCTATCTTCTCCCACCCCTATGTGTCTCCCCCTCCCCTGTGTCTCTTCACCCATCGTCTACCTTCCCTGTGTCTCTCCCCCTCTCATTCCTTTGTGTCCTACCCCCTCCTTTCACTCCCCTGTGTCTCTTCCCCCCTCTCCTCTCACTCCCTTGTGTCTCTCCCCACTCCACTCACTGCCTTTTGTCTCTCCCCCCTCTCATTCCCCTGTGTCTCTCCCCATCCTCTCCCACCCCTGTGTGTCTCCACCCTCCCCTGTGTATCTTCCCCCTCGTCTCACTTTCCTAGGCCCCCCTCACTACTTTGTGTCTCTCCCCCCTCCTCTCACTTCCCTGTGTCTCTCCCCCCCCTCCTCTCAAACCTTTGTTCCCTGTGTGTCTACCCCCCTCCTCTCCCACCCCTGTGTGTCTCCCCCTCCCCTGTGTCTCTCCCCACTCCTCTCCCTGCCCTGTGTCTCTCCCCCCTCTCCACTGTATCTTCCCCTCCTTCCCTGTGTGTCTCTCCTCCTCCTGTCGCTGTGCAGTGCACCTGCGCAGGCCGCCCGTTTCGCAATGCGCATGCACGGTTTATGCTGCGCTATGCGCATCCATGGGCCGGTGCCCAATGCGCAGGGCGGTGCGCAATGCGCAGCTTTGGACGCGCTATGTGCATGTACGTTCCGTTGCGCAATGCACAGTTGTCAAACTGCGATTTGTTGCAATCGTGATGACAAATCGCAGTTTGACAACTGTTATATGTGATTGTGTGGTTATATGTTGCCTGTACATTGTTATCTTGTATTCTAGTTATAATTTGTTATCGAGGGGAAATGTGATATAGAACCGGAGAAGAGAATACATGAGGAAAAGGTAAAAATGCCCTGCACATAAGCTTAACTACAGAACATTGCATCATCACACAAACAGGCCTTGATAAACAGCAGCCAAGACAGTCCTAAGCAAACACTTGAGATTAATATCAAGGTTTTCTGCCCTTGCTATCTATAGACACAAGGTATATTGTATATATGAGTTTATCTCAAGTGTTCTATAACTATCTGTGAGTAGGTGTCCTAACTTGTGCAAATCTATTATATGCTATGCATGAAAGCTGTGTCATAATGGTAGGCACACCCTAAAAATAATCATGTATAATGTGCTTTTGGATTAAAGACTAAAAGTGCATTGTGGACTTATCTGCCCACCCCCCACACTTTCCCATTAGACACCCAAATGTGATCACACATGTACTATTAATTCACTATATATATATATATATTTATATATATATATATATATATATATATATATATATATATATACACACATATACAGTCGGCTCTCAGTTATCCGGCACCCATGGGGATTGGTAGATGCCGGATAAATGTAATTTTATTAAAAGAGGCCTAGATTAGCTGCACATAGGATGCTCTGCTAAGTATATTTGTCAGTGAGGACTGTTCTAGCAGCAGCAGCAGCTTTCACTCCTCACTTACACACAGGTAAATTCAGCTGGAGGGTGTGGTGCTGAACCCTGGGAATGTAACGCCAACACTGCCCTGGTTCAGTCACTCATGCACGGGGAATGTAACGCCAACACTGCACTGGATCAGTCACTCATGCCTGTCTGCTTCCAGGTAAAACCGAAATGCAGACGTACAGTGGATAATTTCTAGGTGCATGTAAGCATTTTGTGTCATCACAACCTGGCTCCTGGCATTTGTTGGGCCCTGTAAATATGTATTTTTTTTTTTTTTTTAAATTCTGGTTGCTTGAGTTCTGGTTCACGGAGAGTCAACTATATATATATATATATATATATATATATATATATATATATACATATATATATATATATGTGTGTGTGTGTGTGGATGTCTGTTGTATGTTCATGAATTGTAGTCTACTATTTAAATATTTTCTTTGGAAGAGCTACACTTGAAAATATGCAATCAAGCTGCAGTGGTGTCTACCATTTTGGTTGCTCTAGATCAATTTCCTGAATTGGTAGGCATCTTGAAATGCAGAAGGAAGGTATAACTGTACAATCATAATGTACTTTCAACGGGACTAACAGAAAGCTTATAAATTTACAAGAAAGCAACATCCTCAAAAAGCTCCAGACAGAATCAGCTGATAACAGAAAACCGAGTCCCACAATAAAAAGCATAATTGCATTGTAAGTAGCGAGTTTCCAGTCTTGTAGGGTGCTTTGGGATAAAGCACTTTCTACTAAGCTTCTAAGCTCAAAACAGGGCCCTTCAACTTTTGAATTTGTTAAACTTGTATTTCCCCTGTTCTTATCCCCTGTACAGCTCTACGGAATATGTTGGCGCAATACAAATAAAAGATAATAATAATAATAATAATAATAATAATAATAATAATAATTTAAAAGTAAAAAATCTAAAGGTGGATTTTTTTTGCCAGGAAAGGTTTTAATCCACCTCCTCAGGACTTTACGTTTTGACCATTATCATGTTTAGTTATTAAAAAGACGTTGTAGTATAACTTGACCAAGCTGGTTCTTTAACTTGTTAATGTAAATTCAAAGTCAAAAGTGTAATACAGTATATTAAAAACACATAAAAGGGGCCATAAATACAATATTTTCACATATCTATAATCTTATTGATGGATCGATGTGTTTTAAAAATTAGTTAAAGGAACATAAACATCTATCTTTACATATTCAAGAGAAAAAAGGGAGGTATGAGGTATCAGTTGACTGATTGGTGGATTTAGACAAGATTTCAGCAAAGGACAATGTCCCCGTCACTCTCATACATCCAGTAAAGGCAGTTTGCTAGTATATTTTCAAGCCTTGCTAGCCATGCTCTATCATGGTCAGTAAGTAGGACTATCTTGGCAGAGTCGAGTAGAATTAAGATTTTCTCTGGGAATTCTTTCAGGCCCATGACCTACATATCTGATAATGTTGCTAGCTTGTTGTATAAATCACAAACATGTTTTTGCCAATCATCTACAGTGGCCCTTTAATGTCTGTTTCTGAGATCTTACAGTACAGATGACCATAGCCAATATGTCTATTTATACATAAAGGTTTATACTATTCATTCTGGATGACAGTCAAGCAAGGAAATGGATTAAAATATATTTCCTTCGATGGTTGGTCCTGGAGCATTTCTCAAATACTGCCAGTAAAAGTTTTTTTGTTTTTTGTTCAAAAGCACCAATTATAAACAAAAACAGCACAACAACTTTTCCACAAATATATACTTTTAGATCTCCTCTGATCCTTGTAATATGCAGGTTAATTATTAATAGTTAACTTTTGTTATAGTTAATTAATAGTTCATTTTTTTGTTAATTGAAGGCAAACAAACAAAAAAATAATTGAAACATTGCCAATGGTCTCATAAATAGAAAAGTACAATTCCTTTCTGGCACCATATTTCTGGCAAGCCAATTGGTCTTTTGGATGAATATGCCTCCTATTTATCCTGCATAAACCTGTATACCCTTTTTTATTAAAAAATATATTCAACCCCATTTTAAACTTATCTATTGAATTTGCTGTCACAGCCTCCTTTAGTAGATAGCTTCACAGTTTGATTGACATTACATTGAACAACCCATTTTCTTTTCTTAAGGTGTAATCTTTGGGCCTCATTCAATTGCGATTTGGCCAGTTTTTAGTTTGTGAAGAACTTGCTTTTGGATAGAAGTTTACTAACTAAAAACATCTGTAAAAAAAATATGCTCCCTCCCTTGCTCATTGTGCCTTAGGGAGTGCAGCTGCACCTCACTGATGAGGCCCAATCAAGGCCGAAACATACGTCTGGGGTTTGCTATTTCTCCTGATCAGGGTAGAATTGCCTGGTATTTCAGGGCTGGATCACTCTATATACTACAGGATATATCTCCATATGATGGGCACAAATGGCTAAAAGAGAGCGTCTCTATATGTTTTTTTTGTCTTTTTAGGGTTTGTCTTACTCTACTTTGCATTAACTTTACATTTTCCATTTTAGCCAATCAAATAGCTTTTTTGCAAGCCTTGTAATATTCTTTGTACACACTTAAAGCTTTCTCTGTCCCAACTTTCTTGCATAATTTAAATGCCCGCTTTTTAAACCATTGATAAGCCACAAGGGTTGTAATTTACGTCTTTTATTTTTATTTTCACTTTATATGTGTTTATTATCAGGGGCAGAGCTACCGGCGGTGCAGCCACTGCATTGCACCAGGGTCTTTGCTCTGTGAGAGGCCACTAAGCAGCATCATTCACCCCATCAAACACCCAGGGGCCCCTTGTCACACTATTCACAATCCCAACAAAGCCCCCTGCCCCTGATTCACCCCCCCCCCCCTCTTACTTGTGCAAGGCAGTCCCTGTCCCGGTTCCCATTGCTCAGAGGTTGGTATCCTTCCCCTGCCAGAACTTGCTGCAGGGTCACATTACATCATTAGGAATTCCCCTCCCCTTCAGTATGAAGCTCCAGCAGGGGAAGGATAACCAACCTCTGAGCAATAGGAACCGGAACAGGGCCTGCAAGTCACAAGTAAGAGGAGGGGAGTAATTGTTGCTCCTCAGGGGGCCTGAGTGATTGGGTAGTGAATATTACTGCTATGGGGCCCCTGGGGGGTGAATATGGCTGTGAGGGCATTGGGGGGTGAATGGTGCTCTACAGTATATATATATATTTATATATATATATATAAAACTGGAGGGGTCACTGGGGGGGGGGGGCTCAAAAATGTTTTTTTGCACCGGGCCCTCCGTACACTAGCTCCACCACTGCTTATTATCTATGTATATTTAGTAAGGCTGTACATGTTGTCCATTTATTTGCTGTATTTTTACCTTCCAGTTCTACCTTTTAATTAAAATTAAGACTTTTTGTTAGCTCTTCTATGTATTGGAAACTCAAGTTCATATGAGACTGTGCAATGACTAGATCCAAGGTAGACTAATTTCTAGTATATTTTTGTATAACTTTGTATAGATAGTGATGTCCAAGTGAACTGAAAATATGCTACCCTTCTCATTCATCATTTATTTCCGAGTAATTACAATCACCATTACTTATATCTAGTTCCTTCCCCACCCTCAAATTTAAGATGGCTCCCAGCCTTTCTACCATCCTCTACCCCAATACACAAGCTCCCTCTTCATTAATGTGCTATCATTGCTATAGAGATTGTACATAAGAGAAAAATCATCCCAGTTCTCTAAAAGCCTTCATTCAGTACTTGTTAGCCACACATTAACTTCCCTAAATTTCCTCTGCCTCTCTGGGCTAGCATTATTAGTATCTTGGACAATAATACCTTTGAGGTCCTTGCCCTAATCTTTCTACCTAGATCCATAAAATCCTCTTTTCGTACACTCCATCTTTCACTTCTCGGTCAACATGCAGAACCCAAGCAAACTGGAGACAGCAAACTTGCTCGGTTGCTGGGATCTGGGTGACAAATAACTCTGTCTACATTGCTATTAATAAAATCCCCTATCACCAAAACCTGCCTGTTGCTCTGCCTATTCTGCCCCCCCACTCCTCCAGTAGAATGTTCTCCCGGCTGTTAGAGGGAACAACTCTATCTGGCATTGCCATTCCTGAATGGCGTCACTAACAGTTTCACTAAATCTGTCAAATATGTTGGTGTTTGCCAACTCAGAACTGGCCTACCTCCTAATCTGTTCCATTTTCATCCCCTTGTACCTGTAACCCAGCTACTTCCTCGAACATCCTCACAGGTCCGAATTCCACCCTCCATGCTAGGCCCAGCTAAATTGTACTTAGTGAGAATCATTCCCTTTCCAGATGAGCAGTATCACCAAGAATTGCAATTCTCCTCTCATATTCTCCAGTTTTATCTTCAAGAATGGCAGGTGTGAGCATGTTGCCTAAGAGGCATGCCTCCTGAATTGGCTGCTCCAGCAATGCATACATTCAGTAAGATTATTACAATTTACAAGTGAAAAAAATCTCTATCTTTCTATAGCGCTTTTCTATACCTTAACCTGCTAAAAAGTATCCTTATTTACTTTAAACATCCTAACCCCTTTCCTTTGAATTCCCCCTTTCATTTAAACTCCCACACTTACACTATAACTGCACTTATATTAGAATTGTTCACAAAGCACCCAAGTTCCATCTTTCTCCTGTTTAAATTAGATTCTGCCAACTCACCTGCAGAATAATTTCTGCACACCAACAGCAAAATACCCTTTCCATTCAAGTTAACTAATTTAGACCAAGAGAACCAGGCTGTTTGACCCAGAAATGTAAATGCCATTCTCACACATACACAACTTCCATCAAGTAACATTGATGCCTCCAGGGCAGATCAGAGCCATCAAAAAAATATCTATATTTTTTCTAATTAAAAAATAGCCTAATTATTTTTACCTGCTTAATTATTAGCTAAAACTAATTTGAATGTATGCAGTATTCAAGTTCTGGACTGAAGCACGTCTGTACGGAGTAACATTTGGTTCTAGAGCAGTGACAGAAAACCTATTTCACTTCAATAGTCTCATATGTGGACCCAGAGGCTTTAAATGGATATCACAGGTCTTTAAATATTTAATTTTACCCAAAGCAAAGTTATAAAATTGCTG
Organism: Discoglossus pictus; assembly: GCA_027410445.1. Lineage (NCBI taxonomy): Eukaryota > Metazoa > Chordata > Amphibia > Anura > Alytidae > Discoglossus > Discoglossus pictus. Next base: position 276,198,027 of record CM050168.1, on the reverse strand, counting down.
TAGGAAAGGAATTAATTGATTATAGAGGAATGGATAATGAGAAATATTCATGAGTACAATTGAGACTTATTTGCTAGATTTAGAGACATATAATGGACTATGGGCCTCATTAAATTCTCCAAATTGTAGTTACTGTAGCCCGAAAGGTATCCCAGAAAAGTTATGTATATTAAATTGACCTTCTTTTAGCTACCTGAAATCTATTTGCGGGTTACAGGCTGAAAATCCCAGTGGTTGTCAAAATCCCAGCTAAGTCTTTGATCTTTCAAGACAAATCGCTATTAAATTGCTACAATTCCCCAAGCCCGCAATTGCCTTCAAACCCGTAAATGGCAAATGTAGCAAAAAATTATATTAGCCACATTAGATTACGAAGCCCATAAACGCTACGGGACATCCGCAAAGCCTGCAGGCTTGAACGTCGACTGCATTACAGAGCTATTAGATTCTTCCATGCCGCCATCAACGGGCCGTAGACGCAAGCCTAGTAAATAATTATTGAGCATGTTGCATGTGTGGCCGTGAACATGATCAATTAGTCAAACCTATAGTTAAGGGTTTAGATGGAGCCAGTGGTAAAAGAGATCGTCATCATTACGTCACTGAAAAATTGAGGTTAGGGTTCATACCCTTACGGATTTCAATTGCGAGCTACGATCAGACCCGCATTCCAGAAATAATGCAAAATTCATAAACCAGTAAATATGATATTCTTGTCCATGCGTGTTCCATTATATGTATTAACACACTGATTGCCGGGATCGATATAATAGGGAAATTAAACATTACAAAAAATATTTTAGTTTGCAGATTTGCGAGCTTGAGAATTTTGTACTATTAATATTAATACCTAACATCACTCTATCTTTAATTTTATGTACAGTAGTGTGTGTATATTTGCATTTACAGTGCTATGGATATGTCTTTATCCCCCTTGTGGGTCCTCTCTAGTACCCGTAGGCTTTTTGGCTCCATTTGCGGGTTACTGGTTTGAACACCAGTGGATTTGTAGCAATTTAATAGCGATTTCCAACCATAACAGTTACGGGCTTGACAAATCAAAAGATTTGCGGCAATGTAGGTCAGATTTTGACATCACGTAGGATTGTCTGTAACCCGCAGATTACTTGCGGTTAGCTTCACAAGGCCAATTTAATAGCCGTAAGATTTTGCGGGCTCAGTTACGGGCTACGGTTTAACACGCTGAGGGAATTTAATGGGGCTGTATAAGTACTAGAGAGGACTCGCAATGGGGTTAAACACCTGTTCTTGAAAGCCAATAAAACACAATACTGGACTTTAAAATATGAGGAAAGTGATGAAAGACATTAGTATGAATTGCACAACAGGCTCAAGCTCGCAAATCTGCAATCAAAATATATTGATCCCGGCAATCAATGGGTATCATTAAACTCGAATGGACTAGAATAGTAGATTTATAGATTTTTTTTATATTGCAACTTTACTGGATTGAGAGTCCGATCGCAAATCGGACTTCTAAACACTAATGATTTGTGGTGTAAACTCTATGTTTTTTTGATGATATGCTGATGGTCTCATTTACTATTGGCTCTGTCTAAGCAGTAGCTTACGGGTCTTTTATTTAATTGAACATGATCAGGCCCTGAAATGCTGCATTTGGCTGTCTGTCATGTACTTGCGGGCTTGAGTCAATTTAATCGCCCCTTAATTGTTGCAATTTTCAAGCCTGCAGACTTACAGCTGCAGGTATTGTAATTACGGACCTGGAATTTAATGAGGCCATCTGTATTGTTGAAGATGGGCATGCTATCGTACCACAGAGAACAGGGTGGGGGCCTCAAGAAAGGTGCCTTAGGGCTGCATGCTACTCATGTTGCCTACCACTGCCCTACAGCCTTAAGTTGCTGATCCTCATTTTAAACCAAACCATTCTTTAAAAGGGATATGGAAGTTCCCCAGTTCTTATTTTTTCTAATATAACACATATTGCTTATATCAGAAACACACATTACTCTCTATACACATACAGATTTTTTTTAATGGTTTCTACAACCCCTGAGGTGCCTACATACTAACCAATAGAAAAACTGTATCCAAGGGCATTTTTTAGACTATACTAACCTATATATATACATACACACATATGTAGTAATTTAGTAATTAATTTAGTAAGTAAAGATCCCGCTCCATGCTGATGATAGCCAGTAAGCTTGAAACCGCTGTACATGGACAGGATACTCAGCTTATGTTTAATCCAACCCTGGCTTTGCATTAAAGCTGTGTAATACAGCATGCATAAGCTTAAAGGAAGCCATGTTTGATAATGGCTATGGATTGAAGAGCGAGGCATTTGTGGGCACATTTGCATGTACTGGCTCAGCTTCCCAGAATGCAGTGTAATAACTGTTTTTCTCAGAATTCTGAGCTGGAAGCAGGTTTTTTTTAAATTGTTTTAGACATTCAAATGTAAACACAGATGTACTATATATGTATACACTGTCACTCTCAGAATCCGTGCCTTGTTTTTTGAAAAAATGGAGGACACAGGAGCGCTTTCAATATTTAACCACACTTTACTTATTGTTTTGACAGCATATAACATAAAACTGAAGGCAGAAACAAAACCCTAGCTTCTCATTGAAGCCCTGCATAACTAAACTGTAGTTCCCTCACTGTCTTACATATAAGTGCAAACATACAGTCCAAACATAGGCAGCAGAGGTGCCTTTCTCTCTCACCTCTCTCTTAGGCTCTGTATCTCCGGCCTCTCTTTCCTAAGGAGATTCCCTCCTTCGGTCATCACCTTCAGGGACTTTCTGTTTCTCTTATCTGCAGGCTCTTTCTTCGAAGCTTCTGGCTTTGGTCCATTAGCTTTCCGTGCAGCCGCTGACAGCAGCCCTGCACACTTCCACACACTCCAGCTTTGTCAAAAAACTCTCCACCTGGAGGCAGCAGCAGGTCTTGATTGCAGCCACACCCAAGTTTTTTAAGGTGCTTCTTAACCATCTCACTCCTGGGGAGAAGTCTTGAAGTGCTCTCTACTGCCCTCGGTGACACACCATCACAATATATATATATATATATATATATATATATATATATTTATTAATAATGAGTATATTGTGATACCTTTTGTATTGGACAAACTCTGTATGTATATTGACGAGCTTTTGAGAGGTTTAACCTCTCTTTATCAAGTCTCAAGCAATGCTGACATGAGATGGAGCCTTCAGTTTGAATGTAAACAGCAGATGCAGAGAGAGTGGCGACAGCATCTGACATCATTAGTTGCTTTACTTAAAACAACTTTACTTAAAGGCTTTACTTAAAAAGAGGGACTTTTGGGAGGCTAAGAGGGTCCTTTGGGTGGTATAGAAATCTGAGTAAGCTAAAACTTGTCCCTAGTAGAACATAGAATCCAGTCTGTCTCTGTAATGGAAAATGTATGCAATAAAAAGGCCTAGGGGTGCATTATGTGTATTTTTGTAGGGATCCAATAGGACTTCTGTCCACACAGAGCAGGTACAACAATCCTTCAGGTAGGAAAACTGTATCTTTAATATAGTTCTTGTGAAAATCCACAAGCTTTCCCCTTTCAGTTAATGAAGTGCACAGTCAAGTTTTTTTTCCATATTACGTCACACCATTGGTTAGGCCGACAGTTTCTATATTAAACTGTTGTTTCCTGCCTCTAGTTGGAACATTAACCTCTAAACCACTGTTCTTAAATGTCCTATTTTGGACATCTACTTGCTTGTTGTTATAGTCAATTTGCACGCAATCAGTCATGCATTTGACTAAATTTTGACATGTCGTGTTGGAGGCCATGTTGCCAGACACGCCTGCCTATAGGATCTTGACTCATGAATGGCCAATGAATCCAACCCCACTATGATATTCTGTTAGTAGCTGGGCAATTACCCCTGCACACCTAAGCTGATACAAAGAAACAGTAAAACATATTTTATTATAATATGTACAGAGGGAGGGATGTTCACATGGCATGTACTCATTTCAGACTATGAGTGGGTTGTGTAAGCAGTGTAATTTATTGATCCTAAACTCCTCCCCATCTTCTGTCCCAAACACAAACTAAATTGACAAAGCTGAAACATGCAATGTGAGCTGGGAGTTGTTTTATTTCAATAAACTTTATTGAGATTGTCAGGATTGCACCAATGTATTTACTTCCGGGAGGACAGTGAGAGGTGCTGTCCCTGCAGGATCCGGGACTTTTTCCTTCTGGCCATTCTGATTGGGTGATGCTGCGTTTGACAGACAGGCTCAGTCCTATAGGTTAGAGCACAAGTCGAGAAAAGACCGCATTTTGACCGTTTTTTTTTAAATTCTCACCTGTACCCTGATCTGTAGTACTAGACAAGTCACAAGCTGGGGGCTAGATGTGTCAGTGTGTTTAATTGCATCACAAAGGGTTTTGTGATTTAAAGTGACATCAGCAGCTATTAACAAAATAGAATAATGAACATGATAAAATTATTTTTTCATTATATAAATTATACAATTAATTAAGTGATGCGGGTTTTAAGTCAGTGCAGTAATTTTGGGAGGGCGGTTGCCCATTTGCCCCTATGCACCAGCCACCCCTGGTATCTATCTTTTGGGCTTATCAACTTTTACGACTATCTTTTGATCATCCATGTAAAGTTTGCAAAGCAGCCAGATGTTTTCTGGTTAATGTATTAACGTATCTCTTCCTCAGTGCCCCTTCTGCTAGAACAAAACATTCCATCAGGCCATATACACATTCAACTTCCTGCAAAGTTAACTCTTTGTTTTCCCACTAACAATCATGGCAGAAGCTGTATCTCCATTAGTAGCAGGTAAGATGACATTATTACAGTGCATATAACATTATATAGTAACCCCAAAATTAATTTTTGTGGTGCAAACTACACAAAAAAATAATAATCAAGTCACCGTCCCCACAACAAGTTTCATGGCCTTTTTAATATTCTTGAATATTAGCAACCCAGTGTGCCAGAGTTCCAAATAGCATGGTTGCTTTTGGGTTCACGGGGGTCCCAAAATTGGTCATGACATAACCAATTAAATATCAGTAAAATTTACGGGCTCCATTACGGGCTCAAGCAATTGTGATTTGGACAATTAAATAGGGGCCAATGTGTGTAAATGTTTTTTTTTTTTTTAATAAGCAGCATGTTTTTTTCTGGATCAAAATAAATTCTGGTATTTTTACAGGAATTCTCACAGTCTTCCTGTAAATAAACAGTGACAAAATTGGTACAGGAAGATATGAAGGCCCTGCTCTTGTGCCTAAGAGGTAATAGGGGTTGTATAGACATATGGTGAATAGAATTCCTATATTTAAATGCTAGAAAGTAAAAAAATAAAAATAAAAATCAATTAGCTTTTTAATTTGCCACCTTTTAAATGCAATTATGATTCAGTGATTTCTGCTATTTCGGTTGCTGTTGATTAACTTCATGGGGTAGAAGGAGTGCTTGAATGCACAGGAAATTCTGTCTGGACAGGAAGAATGTGGTAATAAAACAATGCTAGTGAATTTGTAGCATTCAGAAAATACTCCAACCGCATATGTTGTAAAGCAGTTCCCTGAAGCTGCGATGCTAACCATTAGATCAAAACCTTATAACAATATTAATCAATTATATGATTTTGCTTTAAAAAAATCCTGCGTTTGGTACTGATTTATAAATTGCATGACAATTTTGAACAACCCTTTAAAGATACTTTATGAACTCAAAGGTTACTCTGGAAGCTTGTCTCTGCACAATGGGAATGTAGCAGCCACATCTGCAAGTGTATTCATTAGGTCAAATGAAATGCTCATTTGTTTATAAGAATATGCTATATTAAAACAAAAACTGCCTTTTGATATATCCGCAAAAAATAAATAATTCTCATAAAACAACTTCATGCCAATATAAAAAATAATAATAATTTAAGTGATATTGTGTGTTTAACAGCTGTGTTTACACACCTCGGGATGTTTGTATAATCATATGCACATTGTCTCTAAGTCCACAAGCAGTATATAAACTTTAAATTAATGTGCAGTTTAAAGTATCCGTGTTCGATGAGAAAAACTAAGAGAAAGTAATAAAGCTAGACAAAAATGATGTTTCTGCTGAACTCTGGAAGCATCCATGATAGTTTAGTGGAAGTTCGGTTTGTAAGAGGGGAGGTTACATTTCTGAAGAGCATTCATTGCATCTGTTAACGCAAGCATCATGCTTTTCGGCCTGTGAGGGAGAAAGGTATAGCCTCTTGATCCCTCCCTGTTCTTTCTTCCACAACTCCTCCCTACCCTGATAGATAAGAAACACACCTCATGATCCATCTCAAAGCAAGTGATGAAACAAAGACACGATTGATCCCTCTATTCATAAATTAAAATGTTCCTTAAAATGCTTTGATGCTCACGCTTACACAGCTGCTGATTTGTTACACACTCACAAACAAGTGCCTATTTATTGTTGAACCATAGTGGTTCTTTAATATGGACAATCTTAAGGGGCCATTGAAGTCCTTGTCCCCCTGCCATGACTAAAAAAACAACAACTGGTGGATGGAGACTATTGTCACCCCATCATTAATCTGCAACAGATAGACAGATAAATAAATGTCAACTAGCCTGAATGGGAAACCAAATAAATGAAACACCACTGTAGTTTGGTAAAAAGGTCACATGTTTGTAGTTGGAATGAAATAAAAACATTAGCAGATATGCATGACAGGAACTTAAAAAGCATTTTAGAAAAACTCTTATATTTATACGTCACTGTCTCATGGGGACCCCATCCTAGACTACTAGCAGTTTGGCAGGGGTTATCCTATCAGTAATTATGTTTCCATTGAGATCTATTATCAAGAGTGCTATTTAAACAGCTAAATAGAGATATTATCCAAATCTATGGTTTTTCCACTTGTCTAAGGTTTCTAATCCTTTTAGACAAAATGTCTGTCTTTAATAAAGCAAAACTAAATGCAGCAGTTTAAAATAACTAATAACAATCTTTGTAAATATGTGTAAAAACATTTGCATATAATCAAGTCAAATTCTTCACAAGAGCATACTATAAATGACACTTCAGTGTTCCTTTAGTGTGACCTTTAATATTGTGAAGCTAAAAGAAAGAGATCATATTTTTAAAATGTAATGCTTTGAAGAACATCACATGTTTTAGAATGTAAATAAATATTAATTAAGCCTTTAAATTATTCAATTGTATATGCAGTTATGCTGCTGTGCCAGTTTGCCTTCAGTAACTCAACTTCCTCATATGGGAGGAGACTTTGAATACACAGGAAGTTTATATCTGTCCAATGGGAAAATGGTAGTAACTACTGCTAGTGCTCAGAGTAGTACTAATGAGAAGCTTGTTAGTTTACACTGACACACTCATCTCAGGAAGTAAAAGATAGTAGCAGGCAAGAAAACAAAATGGAACCCTAAAATAAAGAATAATTGCATAGAAAACAATTTGACCACATTGGTCCAGGGATGTTAACATGTCTAATTTGAATACTTTATAAAATAACTTCAAACTGACTTTATTAAGTAATTTTGTATGAAACATTTTGTATGTACATGTGTGAAGATTCAAGATAGGCTCCAACTCTTCCTGCCTTTTAGATACAGAAATTGCCCTTAATATGCTGGCAATCTTCGTTGAAGGAATGGACCTCTTGGTGACTGGCAGTCATATCAGTCCTTCTTAAAGAAATACACCATAGTCTATGTATTTCAGAAGCATGGTTTAATATGGACCCTCTTACTGCATTTCTAAACAACAACTGACCCCAGACAAAGGGCCTCATTCTATTATCGGCCGTAAATCGGCCGTAAGGCTGCGATTCCTTGCGGGGGTTCAGTTAACTCGCGATTCTATTATACGGCCCCGCAAGGATCTCATCTTACGGCCGGCCGCATATCTTGGAACCGGCCGTAAGCTGTGAAATATAAAAACTGAAAAATAAATTCAAGCCTGCACTGTACAGCTCTGTAAATGCTAGGGATCATATTGGGGGACATGAGGATTAAAAGTAACCCACTCTCAAGCTTGCACATCTGCCCAAACCCGAGTTCAAATTAACTGTTTATTTTCCGGCTGCGGCGTGGGTGTGTCTGAGGTGCTCCAAGCACTCTGGACTTTTTACATGGATATTTTACGGATATTAAAAATAAAATATTTTACGGATTTGAGTACAGGATAATTATGTGCTATTTTTTCTAACACCAAAAATCCCTTTATAGTCTTCTCAAAGTGCAGGATGGCTTTATTTGAGCTATTTTATGTGCTTAATTGGTGCTAGCGGGACCTTTTTCCTGCAAGTAAGCAGCGGCTCGCTTTTAGCCTTGCAGAGAGGTTTCCCGGAGCAATTGAATTGCAAATCTCTTGCGGCCGTTTTAGATCAAAGGCTTTCCTCCGGCGCGAGCGGCCGCAAGAGATAGCAAGGCACCGGCCGCAAGCCTGCCGGAATCCCCGGCCGTAAGGGAATAGAATAGCCGAATAGCTTGCGGCCGGTCCTTGCGGCCCCGCAACGGCTGCGGCCGCTAATAGAATGAGGCCCAAAGGATTTTCCTCCCCCAGTTACATCTCAGTGGGCTGAACACATTGAAATCCCCCGCCCAGATTAGCATCACCCAATCATAGCTTGCCCACCTTAGGGGGGGGGGGGGGCACATGGCCTCAGAGCGGAAACATAGACAAAGGGCCTGTAATTACCCTAACGTCCTGCAATGACATATTGTGGACAAGCATGGGAATTACATGTCCTATACACAAAATGGCTACAGGATCCAAAAGTCCCCTGGTCAGGAAATCAGAACTTCACAACAAGGCACTTCTAGGCCATAGTTTTTGCTTTACATTCCAGATTTACACTTTACTGAGAAATGCATCTGATTTACTCTAAGTAATCAATATTCAGCTTCATTAATTTTAAAAATGTAGTGACCATTTCCCTTTTAATGATCACTTTAGTATAAAGGACTCACTAAAGAAAAGTTAATTACGGCTTGATAAGTAAATAAAACATTATTAAACGTTTTTGTGCACTTAAAAAAAATCATTCATGCGCACAGGCTATATAAACTCCATATCTTTCCAACATCTGAGTGAAGTATTGTTGTTAGAGTGGAACCACCAATGGGGAGGGCTATCTAAACAGCCATACCACACACTGTACTGTTTGTACAAGACTAACTCAGGTTACACTTGGACTCCCCCCCAGGACGGGTCCATTCCAGCCATAAAACTTCATTCAGGGGGTGGAGAGATCTGCAACTTATCGAGAATGCGTCACATAGAATATACTGCACCTTAGATGTGGTACTGTTGTCGTAGTGCTTGTGGTGGTAAAACAGAATCGGGTTCTATACACAAGAGTCTCTCATTAGCATATGTATTCGGTATATGGCAGTCTCTATGTAAAAGTCACTGTATGGAAAGTGCACCTATCAGGCACGTCTAATGCCCAATATTCCTCTTAGGAGAGCATGTACTTGCTATATAGTAGTCTCTTTGAATGGTGCACCTGTTCTATCACTTTCCATGGGATGAAAACAATCTCCAGAGTGGTAGGTGACTGCACTCTAAATGCGGAGGTTTACTGCTTTTTCTCTAAAAACCATTCACGCTGTGTCCGTTTAACTTAAATATAGTGAGAAAAAAGGGGAGAGGGAGAGACAGTGCACCACCTCCTAGTGCAGATTAAAATGGTATACAATAAATAGAAAGAAAAAAATGCTAGTCAATGAACATTTCAGTACCTCATCAAAATGAGATATGTAGTGCTCTTCATGGAACATCCCTTCTGGAGATTTTCATGGGAATCCTGATCTTTAGTGGGAGTAGATGGGTCCTGGAGGGTTGGTCCCTGTCATGGATGTGACAGTATCTGTGGCCCAGACTGTTTGTATAACTGGAACCTGCAATAGCCAGGAGATGTGTGTAAAAGCTGTAGTTTGAGGATGTGTATTCTCCCAAATCTTTGCTTACCTTCAGGGTAATAACCGACCACAGGTAACTCCAGGTGTATGGCTGGATAAGCACACTTAAGCCTTGTAACGGTGTTCCACCAGTCATTTATTCATTTTTATATACACATAAAAACTCATATAAATCAAATAGTATAGAAAACAATATAAAAACCAAGAAAAAGTATGTAACCTTAATCTAAGTAAAACAATATTAACAGACGCGTTTCGCAAAGAAATGGCTTCCTCAGTGATAAAATAACACAAAGGGTGCTTGTGATAGCTCTCAGCACTATATATATATATATATATATATATATATATATATATATATATATATATATATATATATAAAAGAAAAAGCTTGTGTAAGGGGTGATAGATAATGAAACTAAAACCGCTCAGAGAGGGCATCACGTGACGACGTCATTACGTCATCATGTGTCATCAATAAATAATAGCGGTTGGGGAGACATGTCTAGGGCTGTCCCCTCTTCTTCTCTAAAGATCATTTACTAAAGTGTTAAAGGCCTGCTACCAAGGGACTGTAATCTCCTGTATCCTAAAATATTGGGTTCTGCTGATGGCTCCAGACAGCTGGTGTAAGGGAGGAATGCTGGTAGCAGTTCAGAGTCTAAATAGCAGAGCTTCTGTTATAATATGGAGGCTATTGTGTTTTTGACTGGCATAAAGGAGACCAGCAGAGTCAAAAAGGAGTCCTGCAAATGTAGGAGCAAGCTGCAATCATTAATGTCTTGGTCAATTGGAAATGGTTCGTGGTGAGCTCATGGAAGAGCTGTATGTTCCAGGGACCAGGATGCAAGCTCTGCTGGCAAAAAATTACAATTATTCTGAGAGAGAATCCTGAGGAATTCTTGGAGAAGTAATTGGAGAGCTGGTGAGAAAGGAAGTAGAGCTGGACCAGAGCTATGTTCTCATTCTTGCTAAGAATGAAAACTTCATATGGGAGCCACCACCTAATTGAATTGGCTGGCTTTTATAGCCTCTATGCTGTGATTTGGATTTTGGAAGTAGTATGGCCTACTACTGGTGTCCTCTATTAGAAGGCCTTGGAGTATTTGATGTGTCTGTTGCCTTGACATGCGACTTAGGACTAAGTGCTTGTGGCACCCCTCCTAAGCAACTTGTTTTACCTTTGTTCTATGTATGGGTTCAGAAGACAAGAAAGTGAGCCCAAACATGAAGTGCTTGTTTTTGGTGGTAAACATAAGCTTACAAAACTCCAGCAGCGGATAACTGACAGTGACTTAAAATGTAACGCAGGCCCAAAGGTTTTGACAGTCCTGCAGGCAGATCAATTTGTAGTCATGATACCCAAGGCCTGCATCTCTTGGGTATTGAAGTATTGGATTTCGCTGATGACTCCGGTAGGCTGGTGTAAGGAGACAAAACTAACAGAGCACTCATTGTACCATTTCTGTCACATGACACATAAAAAAATACCCTCTTTCAGAAACAACAAAGAAACACATTATTCCCATATCCCTTTAAAGCTATTTTGAGAACATAGTAGGAAAGCAATTAAACACCATCAAACCAGCAATTCAGCATGCGCCTGGTAAATCACAATTTGACAGTATATATACAGAAGGAATATACATGTATGGGGAGAGTCATAGTTACATATTAATTGTGGTTGAAACAATGCTGTATTTGCATAGAATTGGAGACAATGTTTTACATAAAAAATACAAATGGAGTTATGAATCTCAGCAGTAGTTGCCTTGGGAAAATTATGAAAATGTGTACAGTATCAAGTCCCCATGTAATGACCTTCCTTTGGCAGCTTATTAATGGGACATAGAATGAATCTGTGCTGCTCTACAACATCAATCAGAACACTGAAGGCGAAGTGGAAAATATACTTTTTAAAACCTTTTCAATCTTTTATAATACTTTTTACATAGTTATTCCACCAGCTGTCTAGAAGTTGCTTGACTCTGTATGTAGCTTATTAATTTTCAGCATTTGAGAACCTGCAAATTACCACACACTCTGCAGCAAAAAAAAATTCCCCTTTGCTTTCCCTACTACTAATCTACTAAACACCCCCTTTAAAAAATACATAAACATCAATTATTGTAATGAAGTGTATTTCAACATTTAGAGGGAACTTGTAATTTGGGATTTACTGAGTTGTATTTACCCTTATAAACATGGTTAGTTATTCCAAGACCTCAATGGGGGTATAGAAATACTGTTTTTAGCTGTATATATGAATTTTTATTTTAACTGCCACTATCCGTTGGTACTCTAGGATTAGACACACTCTCTTTTTGCTTTGCCTAACACTTCACAAGCTTATTACAGGGATTTCCGATAGTTTACATAGTTACATAGTTACATAGGCCCTCATTCAATTGCAATTTGCCCAATTGAATAGGGGTCTAAATAAGCACATAACATATTTTTTGAAAGAAGTTTTTAGTTGGTAAACATCTATCCAAAAGCAAGGTTTTCACTAACTAAAAACTTATTTAAAAAATATATGTTATGTGCTTATTTAGAGCACTATTCAATTGGCCAAATCGCAATTGAATAAGGGCCATAGTATTTAAGGTTGAAAAAAGACTTTCAGTCCATCAAGTTCAACCTTTTAAGATCTCCTCTGATCTGCAATATGCGGATTAACTATTAATTAACTAGTTGTATATAAAAAATAAATAACAAAATAAATAAATAATCAATTCCCTCCTGGTCCCAGACACCGGCAACTGGACTTCTCCCTGGATCCATACTGCCTCTCTAATTATCCATGATAACCCTGAATTCCCTTTTTAATTAGAAATAAATCCAGTCCCCTTTTAAAGTTATCTATCGAATCTGCTGTCACCACCTCCTCTGGTAGAGAATTCCACATTTTAACCACCCTTACTGTGAAGAACCCTTTTCTTTCTTTAAGGTGGAATCTTTTTACTTCTAACCTCAAGGGATGTCCTCTTGTCGGTTGAAAACCTCTTGGCAAAAAAAGCTCCCTTGACAAATCTTTATACTGACCCTGGATGTATTTATATAAAGTAATCATATCTCCTCTTAGATGCCTTTTTTCTAGAGAAAATAAGTTTAATTTGGTTAGTCTTTCTTCATAACTTACAGACTTATTAAATTGCGATTCAGTAAATTTAAAAGAGCTCTATTTAAGCACACAGCATATTTTTTTACAGAAGTTTTTAGTTAGTGAAGACCTTGCTTTTAGATAGAAGTCCCCTTACTACAATATTCTGTAAATAAAATATTCTGTGTGCTTAAATAGAGCCCTTTTAGATTTACCGAATCACAATTTAATAAGGCTGTTAGCCCCTCCATTCCCCTTATTAGTTTTGTTGCCCTCCTCTGTACCTTTTCCAGCTCTAAAATGTCCTTTTTATGAAGTGGTGCCCAAAATTGTACTCCATATTCCAAATGATGGCGTACTAGAGATTTGTATAGTGGCAGAATTATATTTGCTTCCCTGGCTTCTATACCCTTCTTAATACATGCTAATATTTTATTTGCCTTTGCAGCTGCTGCTTGGCTTTGAGCACTGTTACCTAGGTGGTTGTCCACAAGCACTTCCAAATCCCTTTCAATATCTGATACACCTAGATTTGCTCCATTAAGATTATAAATTGCATGGCTATTTTTCCTTCCCAGATGCATAACTTTACATTTATTCGTATTAAATCTCATCTGCCATTTAGATGCCCATTCCTCAATTTCATGTAAATCCCTTTGGAGGGAAAGCACATCACTATCTGATTTAATTATCTTGCACAACTTGGTGTCATCAGCGAAAATGGAGACACCAAACTCCAATCCTACCTCTAAGTCATTAATAAATATGTTAAAAAGGAGAGGACCTAATACTGAACCCCGAGGAAGCCCACTTACCACATTAGTCCAATCAGAGTATGTTCCATTTACAACAACCCTTTGCTTCCTGTCTTTTAGCCAGCTCTCAATCCATGAGCAGATATTTACTGCAACTCCTGTATCTCTTAGTTTGCACAATAGTCTCCCATGTGACACTGTATCAAAAGCCATTGCAAAATCCAAAAAGACTACATCCACTGAGTTGCCTTGATCCAGGTTCCTACTAACCTCCTTATAGAAACTAATTAGATTTGTTTGACATGACCTATCCCTCATAAATCCATGTTGACTCCTACTTATAATCCTGTTCAAATAGACATATTCTTGTATATTATGCCTTATTAACCCTTCTAAAAGCTTCCCCACAACAGCTTGTGGGGCACACCATAGCCCTTCAGATAGAAGGTCCCTGAAATGGCACATAGGGTTGTACCATATTGTAGCGGAACCCATCACTGTTTTACCCTGTTTTATGATTATTATGGTTAAAATATGATCCTACTATATGTATGTTGGTTGATGCTCTGCAGAATATTGTCCCAGACATTTGCAGCTACTTGGCATGGGAGATAATCCTGTTACAGCGACTCCACATAAGATAAAGGAAGTCTATTGTATACAGTGTTTTCATTCTCAGATAAGAACAAAGAAGTGTAATTGAATCAATGTCTGATTGTATCAAAGTTGCCAGGGAGGTGTGACCCACCTATTGTTCTCTTTATGTGTATTGTGCGGCCAAATATGGGCATGTGTATTGCCTGTGGGAAGAGATGGGTATAAATATTTCTGCAATAACAAAATAAAGTCAGTATTCATTTGACTCCCAAATTGTGTGTCGTCCAATATGGGAGGTCGGGGATGGTGAAACTGTAGTGCCTCTTGGATATTTTACCGTATACCAGCGGAGATATTGGACTGCGTGTTCCAGCTCCGTTACATTTGGTGGCAAGTGTCGGAATTGTTCCCACGGTCAGAAGGACAGCTACAGGAGACACCATTCCGTGGAGTACAAATTGAGGGCAACGCTAGTATCCGTACAGCGCCCCTGGCTACAGCAGGATGGAACCGGCTAGTTTTCAGACAGCGTTCCATCATGAGGAGGAGGAGGCAGCCGCGGACTACAGGGATGCAGACAGAAAGGAACTCATGGTTACAGTACCTCTTATTACCCCACAGACTGAGTTTCAAAGAGAACTCCAAAGCAGACTGGCCTTTTTCCCAGGTACGCTTCCCATGAAAACCTTGGAATGGTTAATGGCAGATGTCCACAAATCCATAATGGAAAAGCAGCGGGCACGGGAGCGGTCCATCTTGGGAGCTGCTAACCCACCTCCCACCACTAACCCCCCCCCAGCACTGCGTCCGGGTGGTGGGAACTACCAAACCCCTCCACGGTACATCAGGTGCAACACGTGTAACCAGCAGGGTCACATGCAGAGAGACTGTCCCAGAAACAGAAACCGCTCCACGTGGAATACTCTAACTAATTCCCCCCCCCAGCGGCAGTGTGTACCCCAGGGAGCTGAAGGTGTCGTCCTTCCTCCCCAGCGGCAGTGTGTACCCCAGGGGGCAGAAGGTGTCGTCCTTCCTCCCCAGCGACAGTGTGTACCCCAGGGAGCTGAAGGTGTCGTCCTTCCTCCCCAGCGACAGTGTGTACCCCAGGGAGCTGAAGGTGTCGTCCTTCCACCCCAGCAGCGGTGTGTACCCCAGGGGGCCGAAGGTGTCGTCCTTCCCCCCCAGCGGCAGTGTGTACCCCAGGGTGCCGAAGGTGTCGTCCTTCCTCCCCAGCGGCAGTGTGTTCCCCAGGGAGCCGAAGGTGTCGTCCTTTCTCCCCAGCGGCAGTGTGTTCCCCAGGGAGCCGAAGGTGTCGTCCTTCCTCCCCAGCGGCAGTGTGTACCCCAGGGGGCAGAAGGGGACGTCCTTCCTCCCCAGCGGCAGTGTGAACCCCAGGGGGCAGAAGGTGTCGTCCTTTACCCCCAGCGGCAGTGTGAACCCCAGGGGGCAGAAGGTGTCGTCCTTCCCCCTCAGCGGCAGTGTGAACCCCAGGGGGCAGAAGGTGTCGTCCATTTCCCCCAGCGGCAGTGTGTACCCCAGGGAGCAGAAGGTGTCGACCTTCCTCCACAGCGGCAGTGGGTACCCCAGGGGGCCAAAGGTGTCGTCCTTCCCCCCCAGCGACAGTTTACCCTAACCAGGGGAGACACCAATCTCCCAGACGGCGCAGATGGGACCGTGGTCTCTGCGCCTGCAGCCTGTCCAGATCCCCAACTACTCTCACTGGGACAACCGGAGGAGGGGGTAAGTACAAATTCCCCTCCCCAGCTAACTCCTAATGTGGCTCCAGGGTTAACAGAGGAAATGTTAATGCCCACTGACCCCCACCTTACCCTGGCTACTGAGCCGGAATACGTCCCAAGTACCCCAGCAGAAGAGCTGACAGCGGGGCAGAGTGCAGTCGGCCTCTGCCCTCCCTTTGTCCCTTGTACAGAGCAGGATGTCCTGCAGGTTATACCAGCAGAAGAGCTGGCATCAGGGCAGAGTGCCGCTGGCCTCTGCCCCTCAAGTCCCCTCAGCGTGTTGCCCCATCACCACAGCAAAATATCCAGGTACCTGGTTAGACTTCCCCCCAAAGGAGAGATGTGTGACGAAGTGCCCTTCGCCACTTTGTCTTGGAGAGGACTGTTTGCCAGCCTCCTGCCCTGCGACTATGGCCCTGGGACATATTGCCCTTTGGAACCAGTGTTCGGCCATACCAGAGTGTATGTCACTCATTCTTGCCCTTTACATACAGGGGGGTCATTCTGTACTTGCCCTGTATGAACCATGATACCCCAGATAACTGTGCCATGAAGCCCATTCATATAATGAAAGACTATGGGAAAGACTTTAGCTACATGGCAATTGAACTGTGTGAAGAGGATCTGAGCGCTATTCGGTAGTTTTGTGCGCTCAGATCCCAGCTACCTGGGGATATGGGAAATGTGAGTAAATGTGAATTGCAGTAATGCTGATGGGTTGTCAAACTATAGAATTGACCAACAAATACTTTTGTCCGGACATCCCCAGGCCGATCCGTTGGGATCAGACCGTGTATGCCAGCTTATGGTCACGGGGGAGGTGTGTAGCGGAACCCATCACTGTTTTACCCTGTTTTATGATTATTATGGTTAAAATATGATCCTACTATATGTATGTTGGTTGATGCTCTGCAGAATATTGTCCCAGACATTTGCAGCTACTTGGCATGGGAGATAATCCTGTTACAGCGACTCCGCATAAGATAAAGGAAGTCTATTGTATACAGTGTTTTCATTCTCAGATAAGAACAAAGAAGTGTAATTGAATCAATGTCTGATTGTATCAAAGTTGCCAGGGAGGTGTGACCCACCTATTGTTCTCTTTATGTGTATTGTGCGGCCAAATATGGGCATGTGTATTGCCTGTGGGAAGAGATGGGTATAAATATTTCTGCAATAACAAAATAAAGTCAGTATTCATTTGACTCCCAAATTGTGTGTCGTCCAATATGGGAGGTCGGGGATGGTGAAACTGTAGTGCCTCTTGGATATTTTACCGTATACCAGCGGAGATATTGGACTGCGTGTTCCAGCTCCGTTACATTTGGTGGCAAGTGTCGGAATTGTTCCCACGGTCAGAAGGACAGCTACAGGAGACACCATTCCGTGGAGTACAAATTGAGGGCAACGCTAGTATCCGTACAGCGCCCCTGGCTACAGCAGGATGGAACCGGCTAGTTTTCAGACAGCGTTCCATCATGAGGAGGAGGAGGCAGCCGCGGACTACAGGTATGCAGACAGAAAGGAACTCATGGTTACAGTACCTCTTATTACCCCACAGACTGAGTTTCAAAGAGAACTCCAAAGCAGACTGGCCTTTTTCCCAGGTACGCTTCCCATGAAAACCTTGGAATGGTTAATGGCAGATGTCCACAAATCCATAATGGAAAAGCAGCGGGCACGGGAGCGGTCCATCTTGGGAGCTGCTAACCCACCTCCCACCATTAACCCCCCCCCAGCACTGCGTCCGGGTGGTGGGAACTACCAAACCCCTCCACGGTACATCAGGTGCAACACGTGTAACCAGCAGGGTCACATGCAGAGAGACTGTCCCAGAAACAGAAACCGCTCCACGTGGAATACTCTAACTAATTCCCCCCCCCAGCGGCAGTGTGTACCCCAGGGAGCTGAAGGTGTCGTCCTTCCTCCCCAGCGGCAGTGTGTACCCCAGGGGGCAGAAGGTGTCGTCCTTCCTCCCCAGCGACAGTGTGTACCCCAGGGAGCTGAAGGTGTCGTCCTTCCTCCCCAGCGACAGTGTGTACCCCAGGGAGCTGAAGGTGTCGTCCTTCCACCCCAGCAGCGGTGTGTACCCCAGGGGGCCGAAGGTGTCGTCCTTCCCCCCCAGCGGCAGTGTGTACCCCAGGGAGCCGAAGGTGTCGTCCTTCCTCCCCAGCGGCAGTGTGTTCCCCAGGGAGCCGAAGGTGTCGTCCTTTCTCCCCAGCGGCAGTGTGTTCCCCAGGGAGCCGAAGGTGTCGTCCTTCCACCCCAGCGGCAGTGTGTACCCCAGGGACCAGAAGGGGCCGTCCTTCCTCCCCAGCGGCAGTGTGAACCCCAGGGGGCAGAAGGTGTCGTCCTTTACCCCCAGCGGCAGTGTGAACCCCAGGGGGCAGAAGGTGTCGTCCTTCCCCCTCAGCGGCAGTGTGAACCCCAGGGGGCAGAAGGTGTCGTCCATTTCCCCCAGCGGCAGTGTGTACCCCAGGGAGCAGAAGGTGTCGACCTTCCTCCACAGCGGCAGTGGGTACCCCAGGGGGCCAAAGGTGTCGTCCTTCCCCCCCAGCGACAGTTTACCCTAACCAGGGGAGACACCAATCTCCCAGACGGCGCAGATGGGACCGTGGTCTCTGCGCCTGCAGCCTGTCCAGATCCCCAACTACTCTCACTGGGACAACCGGAGGAGGGGGTAAGTACAAATTCCCCTCCCCAGCTAACTCCTAATGTGGCTCCAGGGTTAACAGAGGAAATGTTAATGCCCACTGACCCCCACCTTACCCTGGCTACTGAGCCGGAATACGTCCCAAGTACCCCAGCAGAAGAGCTGACAGCGGGGCAGAGTGCAGTCGGCCTCTGCCCTCCCTTTGTCCCTTGTACAGAGCAGGATGTCCTGCAGGTTATACCAGCAGAAGAGCTGGCATCAGGGCAGAGTGCCGCTGGCCTCTGCCCCTCAAGTCCCCTCAGCGTGTTGCCCCATCACCACAGCAAAATATCCAGGTACCTGGTTAGACTTCCCCCCAAAGGAGAGATGTGTGACGAAGTGCCCTTCGCCACTTTGTCTTGGAGAGGACTGTTTGCCAGCCTCCTGCCCTGTGACTATGGCCCTGGGACATATTGCCCTTTGGAACCAGTGTTCGGCCATACCAGAGTGTATGTCACTCATTCTGGCCCTTTACATACAGGGGGGTCATTCTGTACTTGCCCTGTATGAACCATGATACCCCAGATAACTGTGCCATGAAGCCCATTCATATAATGAAAGACTATGGGAAAGACTTTAGCTACATGGCAATTGAACTGTGTGAAGAGGATCTGAGCGCTATTCGGTAGTTTTGTGCGCTCAGATCCCAGCTACCTGGGGATATGGGAAATGTGAGTAAATGTGAATTGCAGTAATGCTGATGGGTTGTCAAACTATAGAATTGACCAACAAATACTTTTGTCCGGACATCCCCAGGCCGATCCGTTGGGATCAGACCGTGTATGCCAGCTTATGGTCACGGGGGAGGTGTGTAGCGGAACCCATCACTGTTTTACCCTGTTTTATGATTATTATGGTTAAAATATGATCCTACTATATGTATGTTGGTTGATGCTCTGCAGAATATTGTCCCAGACATTTGCAGCTACTTGGCATGGGAGATAATCCTGTTACAGCGACTCCGCATAAGATAAAGGAAGTCTATTGTATACAGTGTTTTCATTCTCAGATAAGAACAAAGAAGTGTAATTGAATCAATGTCTGATTGTATCAAAGTTGCCAGGGAGGTGTGACCCACCTATTGTTCTCTTTATGTGTATTGTGCGGCCAAATATGGGCATGTGTATTGCCTGTGGGAAGAGATGGGTATAAATATTTCTGCAATAACAAAATAAAGTCAGTATTCATTTGACTCCCAAATTGTGTGTCGTCCAATATGGGAGGTCGGGGATGGTGAAACTGTAGTGCCTCTTGGATATTTTACCGTATACCAGCGGAGATATTGGACTGCGTGTTCCAGCTCCGTTACACATATGTTCCCTGCCTCTTGTTTTGCTGCAGTTACTTACATCCATAGGACTGCTGTTGTGTATATAGCTTTCTAGTGATGGTCTAAATTGTTGATGTGGCATTGTAAGTGGTTACTGAAAAGTGGTAATTTTTTATTCAGTTTATTAAGTCAGTCCAGTTGAGACTAGGATTTTTGTGGCTGTAATTTTAAAAATTGTAAATAAAGTTCCATTTCTAATTTATTTAGTATTCTAACAGTGTTAAGCATGGAAACGTCAGTAAGACTAAGTATATTGGTTTTTTTGTGGTACAATTTACATATATGAAGAGAACGAAAATGTATTTGCTTAGGCAAATAATTGTAGAACCGAGACAGTATTGGTAGGAGATTCAGATTGTTTCCTTATATTATTACTATTTGTTTTTCCCCTGCAGAGTTAATATAGCTATATACTACACCAGATGGCTAGCCTGCCCTTTTACAGTTATTTCTGTAAATATTAACTGTGTAAATATGGAACTATAGACACAATCAAGAGCCTGACTACAATGCAGCTTTGAAAGAATATTTTTCAGTCAAAAAATATTGTGAATTAGTAATTAAAAACTCATGGTGCTCTATGACCTCAGCAGGATCCATTGGCACTCAGTACATCATAACCTTAACAGGGTAACCCACTAAAATAAAGAGGCAGACAACAATATGGGGAAAAACACGGGCCACGGAGCCCGGCCAGCGGAAGTAACCTCCTGACCCTTATTCGTCACTGTACCACGCCCCTGAGGTAGGGGGCACGACCCCTTTTGTTACCTACTGAGCCGGGCAACTCCCCCATCCGCCGCTGCGCCAACAACAAACACATTTAGTTAAACTTTATTACCAAATACAACCAGAAATAAAGTTACCAACACACAGAGCAAATACAGAACCATAACATACAATATAGACCAAAACCTATAACATTACAATAATCATTCATTTTCTCCATACTTTATTTTCCATATATATATATATATATATATATATATATATATATATATACATATATATATATATATATATATATATATATATATATACATATATTATTTTTTTTACAGAACAAACCATAAACTTTGCAACCCTAACATCCTGGGAGGGTGGGTGGGGATTAATGCTTCCTGACTTCTTTATTTGGAATTGTGGGTGGATGAACAAAGGGTTTCAGGGCCACTCCTCCAAGAATAATAAATATTCACCTACGCAAAACATTGGCAGCTGCAGTCTGGCCTTGAGCTATGAGAGGGGCGCCTGAGGCCCTCTAACATAGCGATATCCTTGCTGTCGATTCAGCACCATTGAGTTGCGTCACGTCGGAGGGGGGAATAATTATTGGCCTTCCCTGAAACCTGACGGCGCCATCTAGTGGATACTTGCTGGCACTGCAGCTGTCAGTGCTGGTGATCTCATGTGCATACACAACAGGATACATCTAAATATTTTATAATGCTGGCATGTAAAGGGACACTGTTACCCTAACATGAAGTTGGTTTCATATCACAGAGCATAAAAACTAGCTATACATTGTACTAGCCTCATTTTCTTTACAATAAATCCTGCCTGAGACATACAGAAATGTTTTTGAAGCTAATGTGTAGCTCAATATACTGATTTCTGGCTCATAGTACTTTGTAAAGGTGAGGAAGGGGGGTCTAACGGCATGACAACACTTAGGGTCATTGTTTTCACCATCACAGAGACAAACAATCATAACGTGATTCTCATTAGCTCATCAAAACAGCTAATTAGTATTGGAAAGCCACTTGGCTGCAAGAAAATGCAGAAAAAACAACACTGAGTTTCTCATGTGTTATTCCCTTTATAAAAATAATGGCTAATATAATGTGTAGTCAATTTTTCATGCTGTTTAATAAAAATCTAAATAAATACTTGATTTTAAATGAAATCCCAACCTGAAAAGCAAATTAGAATTGATCGCTAGGCGTATAAAAATTATTTATAATACAATATTCACATACACTAAAATAATACTTACTTCATGCATGCAAAACTAGTATTTTATCCTTTATTATAACAATATGGACTATGTTTGTAATATATATTTCTTTTTTGGTGCTCAGCCTTAGATTAATAATAATTTTCCATTTTCTGTGATGTATTCATACTGGACAAAATTTATTGCAGATTTGTATCCTGATCATCTCTGACGTATAGGTAAACTGGATATAGGCAGCTCAAATACCTAAGGATCTTATGTTTTCTGGGTGTCATGGACATTGTTATAAACACAAGATCTAAACCTCTGTGATCGCTTATTCTTGTCTTCTGTGGTGAATGATTTCGCCTGCAGCCAGTATGGTCTGTCTGTGGGTGTGTATGATGTGTCATCTGACCTGATCATGGGGTTTAAATACCAGCAGAGTAAGTTGCTGAATTGTTGTGTTTAGCCACTAGTAAGTCATGACCGTGTCGTGTGTTTATTGGATTACCATTTTGGATTTCTTGCTGGATTGATGATTTCCCTTATTCTCTGTTTAATAGCTTGTTCTGCCTGCCTCTGACTACAGACTGTTTCGATTATGATTTCTGCCACTGGTCCTCTTGTTCTGATAACCTTGGGTACTACTACAATAAGAATTCAAATACCTGCTGTTATTGTTTAAACTGGGTCATGTTTTCTCTGAGAGTCTCATCGCTGCTCTCTAATGAATAGTCATATAATATGACAATGTTGAAATTGGTCCAAATGTTGATGTACTTATAGCACTGAATGGCTCACCTCCCACAGTTATTTTTTTATTATTTACCTGTGCTGTTTTGGAGCAATTGTATCAACCCGCCTTATTTGAAAAAAATAATGGACATTTTTAGTTAAATGTTCTGTTCTCTCACTGACATTTATTATTTTCATTAATTGCAATAATGAGCGAATTTGCTTTTACACCATTTATATCCACTGGCAGTAAAATGTAGGCCAACTGCTAACACCCACATAGTCTGAAGAGGAAATATTGAACAATCTATTGAGCACCACATGAGACACAAAACACACAACTTAGAGCCACTAGTTTCAGAGGTTCTGTAAAGTAAAGGCCATTACTTTACCACAACTACTGTTACCTGGAAGACAGACTTTTTAGAGCCACACAAACTCACAATAGCTATGCAATGTAGCACGCATCTATATATTTTCTTGACGGAAAAAACACTGTGAAAATCTATAAAGAGGGGGAAAAGATAA
Organism: Discoglossus pictus; assembly: GCA_027410445.1. Taxonomy (NCBI): domain Eukaryota; kingdom Metazoa; phylum Chordata; class Amphibia; order Anura; family Alytidae; genus Discoglossus; species Discoglossus pictus. Next base: position 276,174,669 of record CM050168.1, on the reverse strand, counting down.
AATGAGTACATTTGACTGTACGCCAACATACATAAACAAATGTAGAATAAAAGTTTTATTAAAGTATTAACATATAAAACGTGATTCTTAATAAGAGAAATAAAAAAAAATATATAGATTAAGAAGACACATTTACAGAACAAGAGCAGCACAGAGGGGAATACAGCTATACCTCATTTCATTCTGTAGATAGGTTCCAGCCAATAGGAGTGTTAAGCGAAACAGCGCTAAACGGGATTAGGGAAATCATGAAGAAAAAAAACATAATTGCAGTTGAAACTTAAAACTTTTTTTGTTTTATATGAACTTCAAACAAACAGCAAACATAACACTAACACAACTGAACATTAGCAGAAATATAAACTACATTTATGATGTTGAAGCTTCTGGCTCCTCTTGGCTTCTGTTTTTTTTTTGAGAATCAGCATTAGAAGGGGTTTGGCAGCAAAAACAGCGTTATAGCGAGGCAGTGCATTATACAGGGCATTACGGGTCAAAATAGCATTATAGCAAAACAACGCTAAAAGTGGGAAGCGTTAAGCAGTGTATACCTGTATATAAATACAAGCACACCCATTTTAACTCTGTAGATGTGTTTCTAGAAGACCAAGCGCTAAATGAAACCGTGTTAATTTAAAAATAGGATGAATCACAGGCAAACTAGACTTTAAAATTCCTTCCATGGCTCTTGGAGCCTGCTGTGGTTTGGAGTATGGCCCTTTGACCTGGCAGGACCGGTATGGAAGGAGGTGGCTAGCTGGAGAAGGCGGAGCCGTTATAGCCTGGTGTGGTGCCAAAAGTTATCAGTAGTCCCCCAGCTAGACATGAGGGAAGATGGGGCTGCTGTTGCAGCTCCTTCTCATAGGAGGGTGTGTTGAGTGCTGGGGGCACAAGGGATTATATGTCTGGTGCTGGGATGCAGCAAGACTCTTGGCTAATGGGTGAGCCAGTGTCCCCCCCCCCCCCCCCCCCCCCGATCCAAGGAGGTTCAGGCCTCCATCTGGCTGATCCTGCCTGGGGGTCTCGCGGGAGTCTGTGCGCTGTGTCGGGGGCTCAGTGCAGAAGGCAATAACGGGGCACCGGGCACTTGTGAGTACTAGGAGTGGAGGTTGTGTGTTGGCCCGCTGCCAGGCGCAGGGGGAATTGGGTTCTCCAGGCTGCTGCTGGCACCCACGTGGTGGCTGCGGGGGTAGGCTGAGTCCCTCAGATCATGAGAGTGGTCAGATGCAGTCATGCCATACAGCGCAGAGTCACTGACAGCCTGCAGGGGGTTGCTTATTTTGCAAGAATAGTCCATTGTGAGTTATGTCATGGGGGCCATGCATATTAATGCATAGGCTCCTGTATTACCAATGACTCTGTGTGTTACTCAAGATGGTTGATCTAGTAGCTTGTTGTATGATTGGTTTTCAGCCCTTAGGGTGCTGCCTGGGTATGGGCCATAAGCTCATATCGGGGTCCAATTACCAGGGGTGGGCGATTAGGCCTTAGGAGTTTTAGGGCCAATTTCCCTCTACAATGTTCTCCTTAGTTTGGGGCAATTGCCAGATGCATTTTAGTACCATGGCTCACTAACCAGGCTTATTGCCTAACCGCTGGGGTATTCGTGCCGTCACAACAGGTTTTGGTATGTGGACCAGGAGAAGTGTGGTAATATCAAGGGATACTTAGGCAGCGTCTGACAGCTTAGGCATAGGGGGTGCTACGCCATCGGTGCGTGTGCTGGTGGCATTCATATGTAGGTATTTGTCATGTGCCTGCCAGATAGGTTTTTATAATAGTTATGTTTGTGTGGACACAGCTTGTTATCGATTTCCAGGCTAAGTTACCGTTCAAGGCAGTCATCTGGTGTCAGGTATAGGGGACATAATTCCGTCTGTCTCGTGGTGGCGTTTTTTGGTATCTCGGCTGGGTTAAGGTTCAATTATCAATTGAACTTGCAACTTATTCTCCTCCAATATGTGGGGAACTTTGTGCGGCATTCCAGTAAAAACAGTTGTGGTTCAGATCGAAGGGTCCAATTTTTCCCTGCTGCGAGGGTCGGGTTAAGTGGTACCCCCTCTCGGGGTTGGGTTAGTACCTGGGATGTCGTATAATCCACCAGAACTGGTAGAGTGGCGCAGTGGAATTGCGCAGGGCCCATAACAAGGAGGTTGATGGATCAAAAAGGTCCTCTGCTACATTTGGTTTACCCACTGTGGAGGAGCATTGGTGGTTCGTTTAGAGTTATGTGCTTCTCGGTGGAAGATGATTAGGCATTTTATCTGTGGTTTGTATAATTTGGCAGCAATTTACCCTCAGTTATGCATCGTTACACTCGGGTCTACGTGATCTGCAGATCCCTGGCTCTGGACCGATGGGGGAGCATATGGTGTAAGGAAGCGTAGGTTCCAAGCTGGGGTTTGCTGTTTTCTCCTGCCAGGGTAGTATTGCCTGGTTGTTCGGGACTGGGTCACTCTTTTGAGTGAGACCAGAATGCTGCACTACAGGATATTTCTCCCTGGGAAGGACACAAGTGAGCAAAAAGTGGAGGCTCGCAGTATGGATTAATTAGGACGGGATGGTGGTGATGGTAGGAGGTCTGTGACAAGTGTGAAACCTTGAGGTTCTGTACAGCCAAATCTTCCCAGTGGGAGGGAGAGGTCGGCTGGTAAACAGACAAGGTATGTCGACCTTGGAGGATTGGTCCTGGGATCCAAGGTGATTAGGCGACCATATACGCAGCGGACAAGATTGACCGGGTGGAGGAAGGGTGGTAGTTTGCAGTGCAACATGCAAGCCGATGCTCCTCCTTGGTGATGTGGGCTTTCTTGGGCTGGAAGGCGTATTTGGTGGACCACTTGTGACGGAGGAGGTTTGTGACATGTGGGAAGCCTTGCGGTTCTGTGCAGCTATCTCTTTGCCGCCGGTCAGTGGGTGGCAAGAGATCGGTTGGAAAACAGACAAGGTATGCCAACCTCAGGTGGCATTGGGCGATCCAAGGTGACCATTTGGCTGCGATGGTCCAAGACGGAGCAGGTGGGTGAAGGGGGTATTTACAGTGTATCAAGCACACTGATAGCTTCCCCTTCGTGGATTGCGGCTCTCTTGGTCCAAACCGCGCAGTTGGTCTGGCACCTTTCCTTACTGTAAGAGAACTGGGTCGTCAGGATCATAATTCTACGACAGGCAGCGTTTGGGCGTATTCCAAATTGGAACCCGGTACCCACTCGCGTTGGGCAAAAAGCAGCCACCGTAACGGCCCTACGTGCTTTCAGAGAATGCGGGTTGGAGACTTGGAAGGTCGTGTGCTGTGCGGTCATTGGTACAACTGAACAGATAGGCGCTTTGCCTCAGTCGCCAATCATGGCCCACAGCTGGGGGGCTTGACCCTGGTTCGGATGGAAGGGGAACGACATCAGTTAGATTTGCGGGTAGCGAGTGGCACTTCCCGCTTCCTACCTTGGTATTTATCTGAGTGGTAGTAATGATCCGGATAACAGGCCTGTTAAGCAACGGGTTTATCAAAGGGCTAAAAGGATCAGGCATGGTCGTATGTGCCTCATACGTCAAGTTACACGATTGGGCTGAGTAGGAAAGCAGTCGGATTCGAGTTCAGCCCTGGTTGGGGCTCAAGTTCATGAGCAGATATGGAGATCGGAATGCTGGTGTTTTAGGGGGTATGCAGCTGGCCAGGGCGTTTGTTGGGGGGGGTCGAATACCGCAAAAGGTATTCTGTGGTCTTCTTCGTGAGGGGAGTCGCCGGGACAGTGGTTAAATGGGTAAGAGCCTAGCCTACGGTGGTACGGATGTTACAACACGGTAGGCCCTGGATGAGGCTTCAGGGCGTAGGGCCTACTGTCTCTGGCCAGGCTCCTCCCCTCATGTGGTTATGTTTATTTATTAATGGTTATGGTTATTATGTTTACTTGTGTTTACCAATAAACGCTGTGGCCAGTCTTCCTCCCAAGAAATAGTCTGTGTCTAATCATTAAATTTTGCCTATGAAGTAGTTTGGGTCTAATTGTAATATGTTAGAGGTAATTGTGTTTAACCCATATCCGGACATACCAACTGGACCTTGCTTAGGTCATGGTGTTTTGGATGATACACCAGCATCGAATCAGTGTTATGTGTGGTAGTGTTAAGCGTGGTCTGCCTTCATTCTAAGGCTTATTAGTGAAAAGTCTGTCTGATAACGTACTCTACTTGTGCTTTCTTAGCTAACTAAACATTCAATGTACACCATATTGTTATTACTATTATCATATTTGTAGCAGTAAGCATAAGGGGTGTAGTGAATAAATAAGCCTAACATGTATACTGCTACAGATTGTGTTGAGAGCCCAGTGAAAGCTTACAAACAAAGTTGGCGTTATGGCTCAAAATTGCTCATTCATTGATATCTGCAAAGACTAAGCCCTAAGGGAAATGATGATACCTCTTGCTCAACAGCGACACATGCAAAGTAGTAAATAACAGCAACACATGCAGAGTAAATAACTGCTTCTCTGTCTATAATACAGTAACTACCAAATGGCAATAATTGCAAAAACTGCATAACCCTTGCGAAGCTTGCACAAGTTATAGTCTTGCGTGGCTAGAGTGCCATGGAAAGGATTGCTAGGAGTTGAGTAGTAGCCAATTAGTTAATCATAGGAAAAGCCAAAGAGCTTCTTTAAGTAAAATGGCCTGTTAGGACTTTGAACAGTTTATCCTAGTGTAATGCTCTATAGCCATGCCTCGTGCTCGATGTGTACCTGAAATGTCATAGAAGTGAGGGACAAATGGCCATCATACCATTCTCATGTCAGTGATGCCAAAAGCCCCAATGCTTATATTAAGCACGCCCTGTGAGGTAGGGCCAACTCCCACTTAGGCCAGTGTGCCAAGCAACGCACCTCCCGCCAAACCAAACATAGCAAAATATACAAGAAAATGCCACTTCTCCGCTAAGTACTTCCATAAAACTCTTCTTTATATATATATATATATATATATATATAGGGTGGGAGAGTGGGATTTCAGCTGGAGACCGCGCTGCCCTGCCTGAAAGCAAGAAACACGGGAGGAAGTCCCGCCCCCGACGCTCCTGATTGGTTGAGAAGCCTTACAGTCTCCGCTGGGTCATGCAACGCTACGTGCTGACCCAGGGAGCCTGTGCAGCCTCCGTGTCAACCAAAACTGTACAAAACTCCACATATTGTTGGATGCTTGATCCAACCATGGCAACTGCAAAGATGGCCAAGCAGGAAACTTGATTGACATTGCAGAGAATATCATAACAATTCAGGTTTATAATAGAACTTGCTTAACTGGAGTGTCCTAGCAATGGGTTCAAATGCTCAAAAGTACAAGTAATAAGATTGATTTCTTATTTCCCTGGTGCATAACACCAAATCGAACAACACAGAAATAGTAATATTGGGAAACTTAATTTGCAAAACAAAAAATAAACTACATTGCATTTAAAACTTTATCAAAGCGCCCTGTTAAAAATATTCCTGCCATATAGACCCATTGATATAATACAGAATGCACAGAGAATATTATCAAATCAATACTATAATAATAGCTGCTGTATGTATGACAATTTGCAATGTATGATAATCAGAACAAATACTACACTAGTAAGAGCGAAGCTGATTAATTAATGCTTAAAAATAGCCAGCTACAGAATTGTAAGTATTGGTTAAGATGAAACATCTAAATCCTTACAATACATTTAAAAAGATATAGGAAATGGCTCAAATGTATAGATTACCAAACTCTAGATAAATGGCTAGAAAAGGTGTCCCAAACTATATAGTAATTCCATCAACATATTTTAATTGTGAGAAAGGAAATCCTCATATTGATATATATAATCATGGGCTCCAAACACACAAGTTCTATTGCATTAGAAATTCAGTTCCCATACAATAACACCACTGTATTCATAATAATACTATGGAATATTTATTGCACAAATATGTCCAAATAGTTCAACTTCAACTTCTCCCTCTCGCCTTCATGTGTATTACTCACATCATGCCTTACCTCATCACATCATACCCTCACTCCTTTATTCTTACCCTTTTGTCACCCCCTCTCAAATCAACCATCACAACCAAACTTCCCCTCATCCCTTATACTTATTCTCTGTCTCTCCTTATGGTCCCACTTTTATGCCTCACTCTATTCTCTCTCTCTCTCCTTATGGTCCCACTTTTATGCCTCACTCTATTCTCTCTCTCTCCTTATGGTCCCACTTTTATGCCTCACTCTATTAGTCCCTCATTTCTCCAAACCTTTTACCTCCCATGCAGACACTCCCACCCCTTTTTAACGCTCACCACCTTATCTTACATTCTACTCCACTCACTACAGGTGCTTCTTAGCACACTCAAAACATGACCATGCATAATGCTGTGTGCATATTCGCCATGTGTGATTGTTGAATGATGTGTGGCTATTGCCCATGTCTGTTTAACACTATAGTCATCACTACAAAGTTTTTGTATTTGTTTTGTGAAGATCTAGAAGATTGGTTTTGTGCAGTTAACTCACAATGCAACTTATGAGACTGATAAGATGCAGCATGAAAGTTAAATACCATTAGACCGCAAGCCCAAAAAAGAGCTTATAGGAGTGGATGATATTTAAATAAAACTTTAAGATATAAACCATGAGCATAATCAAATACGGAATAAACTCAAGCTACACACTGTGGGCCCTATCCAATTGTGAAAATCACAATTACAGAAGCCTGTAATGGAGCCCGTAAATGTTACTGATATTTAATTGGCTACATTTTGCTACTCGCAATCCATTTGTGGGTTACAGCCTCAAAAGCACTGCAGTTGCCAAAATCGTAACTCCCTCTTAGCTATTCTTTTGATGTTTCAAGCCCGTAAATGTTATGACTGCTAAATACGCAATTGCACTCAAACCCGTAATTCGCAAATATAGAAAACAATATTAAGAGTACTAGATAGGACCCGCAAGTGGTTTAAACACCTGTGCGTAACACTGCAAAAGCAAATAAAAACACACTAATGCACTTAAAAATACGGGGAAAGCGATAAAAGACATTAGAATTAATTGCACAACAGTCTCAAGCTCGCAAATCTGCATTAAAATTAAAATAATTATATTTTGTTTCTATGTTATATAAATCTCGTGAATCAAGGAGTTAATACATATCAGGCCACCCACATGGACTATAACAGTTTCTTCATTCATTTTTAATTGATTTTTACATTGCTGGATTGCGAGCTCGATCGCATATCTGACATCTAAACACTAATTGATTGACGCTTTAATGCCATGTTAAACTGATGTCATGATGAGGGTCTCATTTAAATCGTAACTTACAGGATTGCTTAATTGATCATGATCATGCCCAGAAATGCTACGTATTTGTACATGGTTAACGGATTTGGCTTTCAGCTATGTGGTTGCCGGCTTGTTGAATTTAATCGCTCTGTAACTGTTGACAATTTCTAACCCGCAGACTTACGGCCTGTATGAAGGCAACTGCGGGCTTGGAATGAAATGAGGCCCAATGAATCTGCCAAGATGCAGCATGAAAGTCACATATTAGACTTAAAGGCTAGACAAAGAGCCCGATTCAATTGAGCTATCGTTAGTTACTGGAGCAGTAAGTGAGGCCGCAAGTACATTTTGATATTCAATTGGCGTTTTTTTGTGAGCTGAAAATGGCTTACGTGTTACAAGCTTGAAATCCTTGCAGTTGCATCTAAGCCTTTGATATTACAATTTTGCAGCAGTTAAAATGAAACGCAAATTTTTATTCGATTGCTAAAATTACCCAAGGACACACTCACATTCAAACCCGTAAATGGCAAATGTAGCCCAAAATCTGACAAGTACTAGAGAGGACTCACAAGGGCTTTAAAAGCCCTTACGTATGCTGACCCTACGTATGCTGGGCCAGGAAAGGCCCCTCCACAATCCTCCCCTGAGGAGCTCCCCGCCGCAAATGATGGCTCCTGCTCATGCTCCGATTATAAAAAAAGCATTTGTGTGTTCTGATCTCACTGAGTGTGTATGTCTGTGTAAGTGAGTGTGTGTGTCTGAGTGTCTGTGTGTGTGAGTGTTTATGTCTGCGTGACGTAGTGTGTGTGTATGCATGTATGTCTGAGTGTGTTTGTGTCTGCGTAAGTGTGAGTGACTGTGTGTGTGAGTGTGTATGTGTGAGTGTCTGTGTGAGTGTCACGGGGCAATTCACTGTGGCTGGGGGAGGTCAGGGGGCAATTAACTTTTGGTGAAGGGCAATTCAATAAGACTGGGGGATTACAGGCGGAATTCACTGGGCTGGGGGAGGTGATGGGGCAATTCACTGGGACTGGGGAAGATCACGGGGGAATTCACTGGGTCTGGAGAGCAGTTCACTAGGGCTGTGGGAGGTGATGGGGGAATTCACTGGGGCTGTAGGAGGTGATGGGGAAATTCACTGGGGCTGAGGGGAGTCTCACCTGGGATGTAGATAAAACAATTAGTGAATGAGGGGTGCCCTGAATTTCTGGGTATTACAGAAATCTAAAGGAAAGCCGCAGCACAATTCACAGCCCAAAAATATACAATGTATTATGTATGCTAATTTTCCCTGGGAATTTTCATGGGGTGTCAACATTGATTGAAAACAGTTTGCAAATGCAAGCAATTCAGCAAACTTTAGGGTAACTGTTTAAATGTTTATTTTGGTATTTTTTCATGCAAACTATTTTTTCATACCCTATTTATTCTCCTCTATCAGATGCATTAATAACCCAGCTCACTTGCATATACTTTTAAGCAGCAGTAGCTAAAAAGGAAAGATTGTGTGTATTAGTTCTTTACAGAGAAAAATTGGGTGAAGTCCGTTAATGATAATTTTTCTGTTTAAGTTAAAATTGCAAGAACGTCTTAAAGGAATACTAAAGCCTCCATATGAACTCTTCATTATAAGGTAGAGTGTGGAAAATTGTATCTTTGAAATCTCTGCACCAGCACCCTGATATCTGGCTTCTGTATCCGTCAGAGTCTCTCCATCAGTAATCAGCACTTCCAGGAGTCCCAGTAACCTTCCTGTGGTAGTGACCAGAACAGGTTACTTGTAGGGTGGAGATGGGATCAGTATTGCAGCCACCAGGAACAAATAAGAGAACATACCATTTCTATATGCCTCAAAGTGAACTGTTTTTTTTTTTTTTTAATTACAGCAGTATTTATAGGGGATAGATACAGAGGGGGTGTACATAGCACAACAATGTGAGGGTGTGGCAGACAAACACAAGAGATAAACTCCACATGAGGTCTAACAGTAGCTTTCTGAGAACAATGTGGGTAGATAAGCTGAAGTCCATAGCAGGTTGTTCTGGGCTTGTATAACTCCTACTCTCAGATCGTCATACGCGTGAATGCACATTGCCGGCAAGGACTCACGCTTATTTACTAACAATTGTGATTGAGTGGGACAGAGAACTGATAGGTAAAAATACTGAACATAAATTAACAGCATTTAAATCCTTACTAAATTTACACCCCTAGGGTGGAGATAGGATCAGTATCAAAGCCACCAGGAACAAATAAGAGAACATACCATTTCTATATGCCTCTAAGTGAACTGTTTTATTTTTTAAATGCCAGCAATATTTACAGGGGGTAGATACAAAGGGTATGTACATAGCACAACAATGTGCGGCTGTGGCAGACAAACAAAAGAGATAAATTCCACATGAGGTCTAACAGTAGCTTCCTGAGAGCAATGTGGGCAGATAAGCTGTAGTCTGTAGCAGGTGGCTCTGGGCTTGTATAGCTCCTACTCTCAGATCATCACACGCATGAATGCACATTGTCGGCCAGGACTCACGCTCATTTACAAACAATTGTGATCAACTGGGACAGAGAACTGATAGGTAACAATACTGAATATAAACGAACAGCATTTAAAGCCTTACTAAATATACATACAGTATACATTGAAATATACTGTGTGAAAATAAAAGCAATAAGAGTAAATCACATCCCATGTGGCTTAACAATGATTTAAGGATCATAATAAGGAAAAAAAGGCAGGCATTTAAATTATACAAGAAAGAGGGAACAGAGGCAGCTTTATATGACTATAAGGAAATCAACAAGTCTTGCAAAAGAGCTATTAGGCTTGCTAAAATAGAAAATGAAAAGTTAGTTGTAATGGAGAGTAAGACTAACCATAAAATATATGATATATGAGCTTAATAAGTTATTTTCTTCGGTATACACAAGGGAGGTACCAGTGGTTGGGTCACTGCAACATAATGGGACTACACTACCTTCACCAACTAATTGGTAAACGCAGGAAGAAATCCAAAAGAGGTTGGAAAAAATAAATGTTACTAAAGCCCCAGGTCCTGATAGAATACATCCAAGGGTACTGAGAGAACTGGGCTCTGTAATAGCCAAACCATTAAATCTAATTTTTCAAGATTCACTCAACACGGGGTCGCTACCAGATGACTGACGAAAAGCAGAGGTGATACCTATATTTAAGTAGGGAGCAACAACAAATCTAGGGAATTCTAGACCTGTAAGCCTCACATCTGAAGTTGGGAAGCTTTTAGAAGGATTAATAAGGGATAGTATACAAGTATACAGTGGATATAAAAAGTCTACACACCCCTGTTTAAATGTCAGGTTTCTGTGCTGTAAAAACATGAGACAAAGATAAATAATTTTAGAACTTTTTCCACCTTTAATGTGACCTGAAATCTTTTAGGTAGAGGGAAGAAAAAATATAAAAATAAAAAAATATCGTTGCATGATTATGCACACCCTTAAACTAATACTTTGTTGAAGCACCTTTTTTTTTTTTTTATTACTGCAGTCAGTCTTTTTGGGTATGAGTCTATCAGCATGGCACATTTTGACTTCGCAAGATTTGCCCACTCTTCTTTGCAAAAACACTCCAAATTTGTCAGATTGCGAGGGCATCTCCTGTGCACAGCCCTCTTCAGATCACCCCACAGATTTTCATTCGGATTCAGGTCTGGGCTCTGGCTGGGCCATTCCAAAACTTTAATCTTCTTCTGGTGAAGCCATTCCTTTGTTGATTTGGATGTATGCTTTGGGTCGTTGTCATGCTGAAAGATGAAGTTCCTCTTCATGTTCAGCTTTCTAGCAGAAGCCTGAAGGTTTTGTGACTGGTATGTGAAACTGTTCATAATTCCCTCTATCTTAATTAAGGCCCCAGTTCCAGCTGAAGAAAAACAGACCCAAAGCATGATGCTGCCACCACCATGCTTCACTGTGGGTATGGTGTTCTTTTGGTGATGTGCAGTGTTGTTTTTGCGCCAAATATATCTTTTGGAATTATGGCCAAAAAGTTAAACCTTGGTTTCATCAGACCATAACAACTTTTACCACATGCTTTTGGGAGACTTCAGATGTGGTTTTGCTAAATGTAGCCTGGCTTGGGTGTTTTTCTTCATAAGAAAAGGCTTTAAAGTTGCTGTAGGCCTCTTGGTAGCCTCCCAGACCAGTTTTCTTCTCGTCTTTTCATCAATTTTGGAGGGAGCTCCAGTTCTTGGTAATGTCACTGTTGTGCCATATTTTCTCCACTTGATGATGACTGTCTTCACTGTGTTCCATGGTATATCTAATGCCTTGGAAATTATTTTGTACCCTTCTCCTGACTGATACCTTTTAACAATGAGATCCCTCTGATGCTTTGGAAACTCTCTGTGGACCATGGCTTTTGCTGTGGGATGCGACTAAGAACATTTCAGGAAAGACCAACTAGAGCAGCTGAACTTTATTTGGGGTTAATCAGAGGCACTATAAATGATGGCAGGTGTATGCTAACTCCTATTTAACATGATTTGGAATGTGATTGCTTAATTCTGAACACAGCTACATCCCCAGTTATAAGACGGTGTGCAGACTTATGCAACCACATTATTATTTTTTTATTTTTTTTTCTTCCCTCCCACTAAAAGATTTCAGTTTGTTTTTCAATTGAGTTGTACAGTTTATAGGTCACATTAAAGGTGGAAAAAGTTCTGAAATTATTTATCTTTGTCTCATTTTCTTACAGCACAGAAAGCTTACAATTTACAGGGGTGTGTAGCCTTTTTATATCCACTGTATGCCGTTTTGAACAAGATTATAAGTAGGAGTGAACATGGATTTATGAAGGATTTGTCATGTCAGACCAATCTAATTAGTTTCTATAAGGAAGTTAGTAGGAACTTGGATCAGGGCAATTCAGTGAATGTAGTCATTTTGGATTTTGCAAAGGCTTTTGATACAGTGCCACATGAAAGAATATTTTGCTGTGTAAACTAAAGGATACAGGGATTGCATTAAATATCTGCTCATGGATTGAGAGCTGGCTAAAAGACAGGAAGAAAAGGGTTGTTTAAATGGAACATACTCCGATTGGACCGATGTGGTAAGTGGGGTTCCTCAGGGTTCAGTATTAGGTCCTATGCTTTTTAACATATTTATTAATGACTGAAGTAGGACTAGAAATTATTGTCTCCATTTTTGCTGATGACACTAAGTTGTGCAAGGTAATTAAATCAGAAAATGATCTACTTTCCCTCCAAAGGGATTTTAGGATGGGAATATTAACACAAACACATTTTATTTCATACAAGAACAACAGCGAAAAAAATAATTTAAAAACATATTAAAATAATATGTACAGGGATGTTTGTCTTTCCACAATGGTGCTGTGAATTCAATAAATTGCTAAATGTTACTTCTGTAGCAAATGGTCTGAAAATATAACAGTCTAGAAGACTTTGTAACACCTTTGATTGCAAAAGACAGTATTGAGATCTCCAAGGTCTATTTCAGAATCGGTGGTAAAGCTAAGTATAACAGACAATCAATAATGAGTTATAGTATAAATCTGGGAGAAATGTATGTCAATTGGTGACCCTTTTTGGGGTTCTATTTACACTATGAGCACACAATATATATAGCACTAAAAGCGCATATAGGATTTGAAAGGTGCTTGGGGTTAGGTAAAACAGAGTTAAACCTTTAAATAATATTTTTTGTTAAACTCAGTAGCTATTTACCAGCTTTTTTTTATAGTTCTCTGTTGTAGAACGCTGCACATATAGAATTGAAACAGTGCTTGGGATTGGGTAAATCAGGATGTAACCTTTAAATCACCCCTAATGTATTTACTAAGTGCTTATTCATCCTGCTGGAATTGTGCTGCATAAGCTCTGGATATTAAAGGGTCTGGCTGGTTTCCTGTTTCAATATGTTGCTAATTATTAGCTTGCTTCCGGATCACTAAAATGCATAATCATTTTTTGTTGAACCTAGCAGCTATTTGACAGCTTTTTTTATAGTTCTCTGTTATAAAACATTTAACATACTGCTTCTCCAGATGGTAAAAGGTAGTGTACTAATAGGTCCAGTGATGTAGTGGTTGTGGATTTTGGAGAAAAGGAGTTGATCCACAACCTCTGGCTTCTTCATAGCAGATAGAAGGTTCCCTCCACCAAAGAAGACAGGTTCCCACTAGCAAAGAAGACCTGAGGCAATTTATTTGATTCCAGTGTGAAACCCCAAAGTGAAACCTGAAATGAGATAAGAACTCAATAGGAGTGAAGAGTGATTCCTAAGATAGTGTGCAAGGAATGGTAGATTATTGGCTGCTATTCTCTATTATGGCTCCATTATTAAGTAGAGGTAGTCATCAGGTTCTTGTCTTCTAAACTGAAATATAAAATGTCTCAAAAGATTCTAAATCCTAGAGCGAACTCTGTAATTGTTAGCTTTCTCTTTAACCTGGGGTCTTTAGCTCTGCTGGTCACTGAAGTATTGCCTTGGGACACAATTTTATTTTCTGAAACTTTGTGTGAGGGGTTAGTAGAGTGACCAAGTCCTTTCCATCCACAATGTCCCTTCTGATACGAGTGAGAATGAATTAATAGAATAGCTGATGGTTCAGCTGAGGTTGTTGAAGCTCTTTGTGGTGTTGGATAGGGTCCTGGAGTATGAGCATTCTTAGCATTTTTAATTTGTTGAGTTGTTCATTGTGGGAGTATATTGCTGGTTGTTGTGGGTTTGTCTTCTTTTGTGCAGGCGGTATAGTTCTGACTTCCTAGCGGTAGCACGGTAAGGTGTCCCTCTGTTATTAAACTCTTGGACTATGCAAGGTACAGTCTACAAACGGTATGAGGAATTGCTGCCGATCACTGAAGAAGATCAGGCAGCAGAGCTGCCCGCATAAAGAAGAAGAAAATGACATCAGTGTGGGAATTGTAAATCGAGGTAAATGACTTGGTGAGTGACTGAGTGGCTTGTTTGTATAGCTAGTAGTCTGATAATGTCTTGGTTGAGGAGCGACCATGGTCCGAGGGAGAGAGTTAGATGATATGAGCGACTAGGCTGTGGAAGGTAGAAGCAAGGGAACAATAAGGCCCAAATGAATATGCAGGTGAGGAACAAGTCAGACGAAAAACAGGCAAAGCAGGGCCCTTGGGATAGAGCAGGACATTACAACCAAGGCCATCCCCAGCCAAGGGCAGAAAGGGAGCCACAGAAGGGGAAAGATACGCAGAAAGATGGAGAGGCGGGACAATGAAGACAAGCTCTGCCTCTGTCAGGTCAAGTGGCCCTGAGAAAGCCCAGAGGAACAGGTCCAGGAGACAGAGCGTCAGAGGGTTAGGCTAAGCATGTGAATGAATGGAGCATCCCCACAGAAATGGGCGGGTACGAACTGATGAAGGCCAGAGACACCAGGGATAGAACATTGGAGCAGATGAGTTGAGAGTGATAAAAGCTATGCAAAAGGCACCATGGGAAGGGAGGAAGTGATCGGAGGGACCAATGGTAGAGCAATGGCGACCAAAAGAATGGAAAACCGAGAGGATAGCCGAGGTGGGCGATGATAGCCCCAGAACAGAGCCCCGGAGCTGTGCAGATAGGTGGCAGGAACGGGAAGAACAAAAGAGAAGAGGCGCTGAACACAGGACCGTGGACCAAGAACTAGGTAGAGGCCCAGAAGAGGTGAAGAGCAACTAGATGTGATGGTGCTGCCGAGGCGCAACCATAAACGAGACAGAGGTGGGATCGAAGTAGGAGGATGAGGAGAGAACCAATGAATAAAGTAGGTGATCAGAGCGGGTGGCAGACAAAGATGGCATGGGAAATGGGAGTGCCGGAAGACCCAGGCTCCTCCGACAACCTCTGTGTTTATATATGCACACACAGATACTTTAATAATGATATCTCTGGAATGTCAGCTGGAACAGTTTATACTGACTTTTACTGAATGTGTTTTATGTGTGGGTCTCTTACAGCCACATTAAATTTCAAGCCCATAGCGGCAATGGCACACCGTAAAGCCTGCAGGCTTGAAATTCGTCGTAGTTACAGAGCTATTACATTCAACCATTCCGCAACCTAAGGGCCGTAGATGCAAGCCCGTAAACCCTTTCCGCGCACGCAAGCTGTTAAGGGGCTGGCCGAGCCGCGATAGGCTGTTACGATCCAATTGTGGTATAACGTAGTGCGACACAGGCCTCTCAGCCAATAGAAAGTGGTCTACCCGCAGAAGATTGACAGAGGGAGATTATACATTTGCGCCCCACCCGCCCATGCATTGACTGTGTTGTATATTCTGATGACGTAGCACGTTTTTGAGAGAGAGAGAGTATTTTGAGAGCAGTAATTTGCAGTAATTTGCGATTTGTTGATTTACATTATTCTATTTATGATTTTACACTTAATCCTTGATTACACATATTTACAGATTACACAAAGAGAATCATAGAGCTAGGCCACTCCCATCCCCCACACCCCATCCCCCAACAGTTATTAATTACACATAATACACACATCTTTTTCCCATCATATATTTACAGTATTTATCGTTCTATTATTTTTGGGATTGATATGGAGGGAGGAGGGGAGAGGAGTGGAGAGGTGGGGAAGAGGAGAGGCGAGGAGGAGAGAGAGGTGGCCCTGGGGAATAGTGATGGAGAGGAGGAGAGGAGTGGTGATGAAGAATGAGGAGGAGAGGAGAGGCGAGAGGAGTGGTGGAGAGGAGGAGGAGGAGAGGAGTGGTGGAGAGGAGGAGGAGCAGGAGAAGGAGGGGAGGGTAGAGGTAGATGTGGGTGGTGGCAGAGTTGCCCGAGCAGCAAGAACACCTAGGAGAGGGACCTGATCCCAGGGGGGTGGTAGTTCGAGGGAGGGACAGGCCTCAGGGACAGGTCAGGGAGATAAGGATCCCCATCCACAGTCGGAAGGGCAAGAGGCTAAGGGCAAGCACAGGACCCACAATTACATGCACCAGGAGAATGTGGTTCTCCTTGGTGCTATCTGTGGCCGCTCTGTGATTCTTGCAGGGGGAGGGAAGTTACGCCAACTCCTAGAACTCAGGAATGGTAGGGGGTAGCGGCTGAGATAACAGCAGTAGGAACAGCGCCAAGGTATGTGAGGTCCATCAAGCACCGGTTTAACAACATCAGGGCCAAGATGAGGAGGATGATGGCCAAGGAGGGCAAGAAGGTGACTGTGACCTATGAGTGGGAGAGGGTTGCAAAGGACCTTCTGAGACAGGTCCCTGCCTCTGGAGCTTCAGGCCTGGTGGCCCAGCAGGACCCAGCCTCCAGTACAGGTGCATATCACATACACCTGCATTCCACCACATGTACATCACACACACTACACATGTACATGATGATCAATGTCAGCTCTTTGGAATTAACAAGGGATAGATGGATGCATCATTAAATCCATGAAGCTGACAAATCACTGTCATTCCTGGGCACAAAAACAGTGATCAACCAATAGATAGTCCATGTATTGGTGTGCCCACTGCAGCCTATACAGTTACAGACCGCAGCCGAAATCTAGATAGCGTTAGAAGCCAAGAATGATTAAGAGCAAGAGCCAAAGAATAGATCACATCTAGCAAATGATAGCTAATCTGAGTTGAAATTAGGAGTATCATCCAGGTTCAAGCATACATGTCTGTGAGGAATTGACTCTGCTGGGTTTTGAAGTATGTGTCCTCTTGTGATTTGTGTGCCAGACATAAGACTCCTCGCTCATCCCCTGTTGGCTTGCTTCAGCCTCTTCCGATTCCTCATCGTCCCTGGGGATCTATATCCATGGACTTTATTGTGGAACTACCTCCCTCTAAGGAACACACTACCATTGTTGTTGTTGTGGACAGGTTAACTAAGATGGGTCATTTCATACCAGCTCGTGGTCTCCCTTCAGCTAAACAGACGGCTGACCTGGTTATTGGGGAAATATTTCGCTTGCATGGAGTGCCTGATGAAGTAGTTTCTGACAGGGGAGTACAGTTTACGTCTCGTTTTTGGAAACATTTTTGTTCTAATCTAGGATTAATGTAAATCTGTCGTCAGCTTTTCATCCGCAAAGTAATGGACAGACTGAGCGAACCAACCAGACTTTGGAGCAATATTTGCGGTGCTATATTAGTTACCTGCAGGATGACTGGCTGGATTTTCTACCCACGGCGGAGTTTGCCTATAACAATGCCCAACACTGCTCCACTTCTTTGAGCTTATTTTTTGCCAACTATGGTTACCATCCGACCTTTCTAGTCAGTCTCCCAATTACTACTTCCATTCCTGCTGTCGCTGACCGGCTAACGGCCTTACGTGATTCCCAAGCACTGTTGAAGGAGACTCTTTTGGAGGCTCAGGAATGTTACAAAAGAGCTGCTGATAGGCATAGAAAGGAGGCCCCAGTCTATCACGTTGGTGACAAGGTGTGGCTGTCAACAAGGAATCTCAAGCTTCGGATTCCTTCTCATAAATTGGGTCAAAGGTTCATGGGACCTTTTGAGATCATTGCTCAGATCAATGCTGTCACTTTCCGTTTACAACTCCCGAATTCCATGAAAATACATCCAGTGTTTCACGTTGCACTGCTTTAACCTTTTCATGAAAACACTTTCCCTGGCCGAGCCCTGCCTGCCCCACCTCCAGTCCTCATGGATGGTGAGGATGAGTACGAAGTGGACAAAATTCTTGACTCCAGGATCTTCCGTGGCAAGCTTCAGTATCTGGTTCGCTGGAAAGGCTATGGTGAGGAGGAGAGTTCGTGGGAACCAGTGCACAATATTCACGCTCCTGATCTCCTTCGGTCTTTTCATGTGCAGTACCCTGCTAAACCAGGTAATAGGGCATCCAGAGGCTGCACCTATAGAGGCGGGGGTAATGTGAGGAATTGACTCTGCTGGGTTTTGAACCCTGGTCCCCAGGCTGCTATACCTCTTCCCTACCACTGCGCCAGCCTGCCTGTTGTGAATTCCATTGAGACCTTATAAGCTTGACTCTGCTAACAATTGTATCAGTACCTAAGTCTCTTCAGCTGTGTCTGGTCAGGTGTCTGGTCCTTGGCCTATATAAGGCACTTCCTGTCTATTGATCCTTGCCAGATTATTGTGTGGTTTCTGATCACTTCAATAAACCTTGTTCCTGTTTTCACCTACAAGTTTGCGGAACTGGATTATTGCTGACCTTGGCTACTGGTCTCCACAACTTTGTGATTTCTATATCATTACAGAATAATCTGGCCCTTTCATGGAGACCGCCGGGACAGATTCTGCATTGGCCCAGCAGGTTGCTTTATTTGCAAGAACTGTGCAGACCCAGGCACAGACCATCCAAGTGCTGCAGGACCAGGTAGCTGAACTGCAAAATAAATTTCAGTCAATGCACAGTGAGTATACCAGCTACAGGGCACGTGATGCTGCGGCTGCTACTGTTACACCTGCTCAAGAGACCCGCTTGCCCCTGCCAGAAAAGTTTGGAGGAGATCGCAAAAAATGTAGGGGTTTCCTAAATCAATGCCGTTTGCACTTCATGATGTTACCTCACCAATTTCCATCTGAAAGAGAGAAGGTGGGATTTTTTTTTCCTTATTCAAAGATGAAGCCCTGGCTTGGGGCTCCCCTCTTCTGGAACAAGACAGTCCAGTCTTGGGTAATCTAAATGACTTTCTTGAGGCCATGTGCCTAGTTTTTGATGACCCCAATCGATGTGCTACAGCAGAAGCCACTCTCCTTCATTTGCATCAAGGGAGGCGCTCGGTGGCTGAATATGCTGCTGAATTCAGACAGTGGGTTGCTGATACTACCTGGAACCAATCAGCCCAGAGGTTCCACTTCAGAAAAGGTCTCTCAGAAGCTATAAAAGATGAGCTAGCTCCTGTTGATCTTCCTGCTGACTTTGATGCATTTGCGCGTTTGGCTATCCGTATTGATCGGAGACTTTCTGAAAGAAGATTGGAAAGACAGGGCTCTTTTAGACCAAGTACTACTCCAATTTCCTATTTAAGAACTTCTACTCCGATCCCACAAACACCTACAGACTCTGAGCCAGAGGCTATGCAGGTAAATCTATTAAGAGGGCCATTATCCAACGAAGAAAAACAGTGGCGACGCACTCACAATTTATGCCTGTATTGTGGTAGTGCAGGGCACTATGCCATCAATTGCCCTAGCAAATCCAAAAGAACAATAGCTATGGCGGCTGAGGGTGCACAGATTCGACACCAATCCCAGATTTCGGATCAACTGGATTCTGTCACACAACCCTTGTTTTCTCTGGCTCATGGTGAAGAGGGTATGTTGACTCAACATCCTCATTTTGTGGTGCCTATCACGTTGCAATGTGGTGATCGTAAAATTTCAACTACCGCTATGATAGATTCTGGAGCAGGCGGAAACTTTATGGACATTAAATTTGCAGCAGGAAATAGAATTCAGTCTATCCCTAATTCTTCACCTGTGTTAATGGAGACAGTTGATGGTTCTCCACTTACGTTAGGACCGGTTACACATGAGACTGTGCCCTTAAAGTTGACTGTGGAAGTGAATCACCATGAGGCTATCTCTTTCCACCTAATTTCCTCAACACAGTTTCCAGTGATTTTGGGGGTACCTTGGCTTGCTCTGCATAACCCACAGATTGATTGGAAGATCAGAACTTTGTCCTTTCCTTCAGAACACTGCTTAATGAATTGTCAACCCTCTAAGGTAACACCTGTTGCCACAACAATTAATGAAATGGTTGCTACAAACTTGACTAAGCTTCCTCTACAATATCGGGATTTTGCAGATGTCTGTGATAAGAAGAATGCTGATCAGCTTCCACCACACAGGCCTTATGATTGCCCAATAGAGCTGTTGCCTGGGGCTGCTATCCCATTTGGCCGTATATATTCCCTTTCTGAGCCTGAATTGAAAGCTCTTCGTGAATACCTACAAGAAAATCTTGCCAAAGGCTTTATTCGACCATCTACTTCTCCAGCAGGAGCTCCTATTTTCTTTGTAGAAAAGAAAGATGGCAGCCTACGGCCATGCGTTGATTACAGGGACATTAATAACATCACTGTTAAAAACCGCTACCCCTTGCCTCTGATTCCTAAACTTTTGGAGAGACTCCGCTCAGCTAAAATATTTACGAAGCTTGATCTTCGGGGGGCATATAATCTGGTTCGCATAAGACCCAATGATGAATGGAAAACAGCTTTCAGAACCAGGTACGGGCATTACGAATATCTAGTAATGCCTTTTGGGCTGTGTAATGCCCCTGCAACTTTCCAGCATCTTATCAATGATGTACTACGAGATCTCCTGGATCAGTTTGTTGTGGCATATTTGGATGATATCCTAATATTCTCTGATAATCTTGAAAACCACAGAAAACAGGTCTGTATAGTTCTAGAGTGCCTTCGTACCCACCGCCTATACATTAAACTAGAAAAATGTGAGTTTGAACAAACAGAAATTCAATTCCTGGGGTATGTAATAACTCCCAAAGGTTTAAGTATGGACGCAAGTAAAATTAAAGCTGTGCTGGACTGGCCCATTCCCAAGAATGAAAAAGATGTTCAGAGATTTGTGGGGTTTGCCAATTTTTACAGGCATTTCATTAAGAATTTCTCTGCCGTTATTACACCGATCACTGAACTCACACGTAAAGGGACTCCTTTTCAGTGGTCCGATAAGGCGGATACCGCATTTTCCCGATTGAAGACTCTGTTTACCTCTGCCCCTGTCCTGGTACATCCTCAGCCGGAATTACCATTTATTGTGGAAGTTGATGCTTCTGATTCAGCTGTTGGTGCTATACTGTCTCAAAGGACTGGACCTAAGATGCTGTTACATCCGTGTGCCTTCTATTCCCGCCAGATGGTGCCAGCAGAAAGAAACTATGACATAGGGAATAAAGAACTATTGGCTATAAAAGCTGCCTTCACCGAATGGAGACATCTCTTGGAGGGAGCTACCCATCCAATTACTGTCCTCACAGATCACAAAAATCTGGAATGTATTTGATCAGCTAAGAGACTGTCAGCCAGACAAGCACGCTGGTCCCTATTCTTCTCAAGGTTTAATTTTTTGGTTACATACCGTCCTGGCTCCAAGAATGGTAAGGCGGATGCCTTGTCTAGAATAGCTGACCCCCTCCATACTACCGTAACCAAGACCACCATCTTGCCAGAGGATATATTTATAGGAGTTGCATTTCCTTCTGATCTGATGTCTCGCATTAAAAAGGGCTACGCTGAAGACCCAGTTCCTCGTGATCCTCCTCGTGACCTCCATATGACGATGTGTAATGGGTTTTGGATTTTTCAACAACGTCTGTTTGCTCCGGAGTCAGTGCGACTGGACCTTTTACGTCTCTACCATGACTCAAAACCAGCAGGTCATCCAGGAATCCGAAAGACACAAGAGCTACTTGCCCGATCCTTTTGGTGGCCGAAGTATCATGAGGATGTTAAGAAGTATGTGTCCTCTTGTGATGTGTGTGCCAGACATAAGACTCCTCGCTCATCCCCTGTTGGCTTGCTTCAGCCTCTTCCGATTCCTCATCGTCCCTGGGGATCTATATCCATGGACTTTATTGTGGAACTACCTCCCTCTAAGGAACACACTACCATTCTTGTTGTTGTGGACAGGTTAACTAAGATGGGTCATTTCATACCAGCTCGTGGTCTCCCTTCAGCTAAACAGACGGCTGACCTGGTTATTCGGGAAATATTTCGCTTGCATGGAGTGCCTGATGAAGTAGTTTCTGACAGGGGAGTACAGTTTACGTCTCGTTTTTGGAAACATTTTTGTTCTAATCTAGGTATTAATGTAAATCTGTCGTCAGCTTTTCATCCGCAAAGTAATGGACAGACTGAGCGAACCAACCAGACTTTGGAGCAATATTTGCGGTGCTATATTAGTTACCTGCAGGATGACTGGCTGGATTTTCTACCCACGGCGGAGTTTGCCTATAACAATGCCCAACACTGCTCCACTTCTTTGAGCCCATTTTTTGCCAACTATGGTTACCATCCTACCTTTCTAGTCAGTCTCCCAATTACTACTTCCATTCCTGCTGTCGCTGACCGGCTAACGGCCTTAAGTGATTCCCAAGCACTGTTGAAGGAGACTCTTTTGGAGGCTCAGGAATGTTACAAAAGAGCTGCTGATAGGCATAGAAAGGAGGCCCCAGTCTATCACGTTGGTGACAAGGTGTGGCTGTCAACAAGGAATCTCAAGCTTCGGATTCCTTCTCATAAATTGGGTCAAAGGTTCATGGGACCTTTTGAGATCATTGCTCAGATAAATGCTGTCACTTTCCGTTTACAACTCCCGAATTCCGTGAAAATACATCCAGTGTTTCACGTTGCACTGCTTAAACCTTTTCATGAAAACACTTTCCCTGGCCGAGCCCTGCCTGCCCCACCTCCAGTCCTCGTGGATGGTGAGGATGAGTACGAAGTGGACAAAATTCTTGACTCCAGGATCTTCCGTGGCAAGCTTCAGTATCTGGTTCGCTGGAAAGGCTATGGTGAGGAGGAGAGTTCGTGGGAACCAGTGCACAATATTCACGCTCCTGATCTCCTTCGGTCTTTTCATGTGCAGTACCCTGCTAAACCAGGTAATAGGGCATCCAGAGGCTGCACCTATAGAGGTGGGGGTAATGTGAGGAATTGACTCTGCTGGGTTTTGAACCCTGGTCCCCAGGCTGCTATACCTCTTCCCTACCACTGCGCCAGCCTGCCTGTTGTGAATTCCATTGAGACCTTATAAGCTTGACTCTGCTAGCAATTGTATCAGTACCTAAGTCTCTTCAGCTGTGTCTGGTCAGGTGTCTGGTCCTTGGCCTATATAAGGCACTTCCTGTCTATTGATCCTTGCCAGATTATTGTGTGGTTTCTGATCACTTCAATAAACCTTGTTCCTGTTTTCACCTACAAGTTTGCGGAACTGGATTATTGCTGACCTTGGCTACTGGTCTCCACAACTTTGTGATTTCTATATCATTACAATGTCAGATAGTTACCAATGAACACATAACAATATAATATTCATCATACTAATGAAATATACCTTTTCTCTGTTTCCGCATCAAGGAGTTCTGGGTCCAGTGGTGAGCCAGAAGTGGGGGCGTCGGCTCCATCAGAGCAAGAAGTGGAGAAGCAAACCCCCGCTCAGCAGAAACCGGCGACCCGGAACGGCGACTTTTTGGAGGGTCAAAAATACCAAATTCACCACATACACATAACTAGGTGGGATTCATGTAATAACCTTCATAAATTCCACAGAAACTAATATCAAGTACCCGTTCCGGTCAGAATACAATATTTCGCAAAATGACCCGGAACGGTGACTTTTTAGAGGGTCAAAAATACCAAATTCACCAAATGCACATAACTAGATAGGATTCACGTAATAACCTTTAAAAATTCCACAGAAACTCATTTCAAATACCCGTTCCGGAAAGAATAAAATATTTCCCAAAATGACCCGGAACGGAAACTTTTTAGAGGGTCAAAAATACCAAATTCACCAAATACACATAACTAGGTGGGATTCATGTAATAACCTTCATAAAGTCCACAGAAACTAATTTCAAATACCCGTTCCGGACAGAATACAATATTTCCCAAAATGACCCAGAACGGTGACTTTTTAGAGGGTCAAAAATACCAAATTGACCAAATACACATAACTACATAGGATTCATGTAATAATCTTCATAAATTCCACCTAAACTAATATTAAGTCACTGTTCCGGGCCGGAGTACAATATTTCGCAAAATGACCCGGAACGGTGACTTTTTAGAGGGTCAAAAATACCAAATTGACCAAATACACATAACTAGGTGGGATTCATGTAATAACCTTCATAAATTCCACAGAAACTAATTTCAAATACCCGTTCCGGGCCAGAATACAATATTTTCCAAAATGACCTGGAACTGCGACTTTTTAGAGGGTCAAAAATAACAAATTGACCAAATACACATAACTAGGTGGGATTCATGTAATAACCTTCATAAATTCCACAGAAACTCATTTCAAGTACCTGTTCCGGGTTGAATACAATATTTCCCAAAATGACCCGGAAGGCAACTTTTTAGAGGGTCAAAAATACCAAATTCACCAAATACAGATAACTAGGTGGGATTCATGTAATAACCTTCATAAATTCCACAGAAACTCATTTCAAATACCAATTTCCGGGCCAGAATACAATATTTTGCAAAATGACCAGGAACGAGGACTTTTTAGAAGGTCAAAAATACCAAATTCACCAAATACACAAAACTAGGTGGGATTCACGTAATAACCTTTATAAATTCCACAGAAACTAATTTCAAATACCCGTTCCGGGCAGAATACAATATTTCCCAAAATGACCCGGAAAGGCAACTTTTTAGAGGGTCAGTATTACCAAACTCACCAAATACACATAACTTGGTGGGATTCATGTAATAACCTCATAAATTCCACAGAAACTTTTTTCAAATACCCGTTCCGGGCAGAATACAATATTTCCCAAAATGACCGGGAAGGCAACTTTTTAGAGGGTCAAAAATACCAAATTTACCAAATACACACAACTAGGTGGGATTCATGTAATAACCTCATAAATTCCACAGAAACTAATTTCAAATACCCGTTCCGGGCCAAAATACAATATTTCCCAAAATGACCCAGAACAGTGACTTTTTAGAGGGTCAAAAATACCAAATTCACCAAATACACATAACTAGGTGGGATTCATGTAATAACCTTCATAAATTCCACAGTAACTCATTTCAAGTACCCGTTCCGGGCCAGAATACAATATTTCGCAAAATGACCGGAAACGGCGACTTTTTAGAGGGTCAAAAATACCAAATTCACCAAATACACATAACTAGGTGGGATTCACGTAATAACCTCATAAATTCCACAGAAACTAATTTCAAATACCCGTTCCGGCCAGAATACAATATTTCCCAAAATGATGCGGAACGGTGACTTTTTAGAGGGTCAAAAATACCAAATTCACCAAATACACATAACTAGGTGGGATTCACGTAATAACCTCATAAATTCCACAGAAACTAATTTCAAGTACCCATTCCGGGCCAGAATACAATATTTCGCAAAATGACCGGGAACGGCCACTTTTTAAAGGGTCAAAAATACCAAATTGACCAAATACACATAACTAGGTGGGATTCATGTAATAACCTTCATAAATTCCACAGAAACTTATTTCAAATACCCATTCCGGGCCAGAATACAATATTTCGCAAAATGATCCGGAACGGCGACTTTTTAGAGGGTCAAAAATACCAAATTGACCAAATACACAAAACTAGGTGGGATTCATGTAATAACCTACATAAATTCCACCTAAACTAATACTAAGTCACCGTTCCGGGCCGGAGTACAATATTTCGCAAAATGACCCAGAACAGTGACTTTTTAGAGGGTCAAAAATACCAAATTGACCAAATACACATAACTAGGTGGGATTCATGTAATAACCTTCATAAATTCCACAGAAACTTATTTCAAATACCCATTCCGGGCCAGAATACTATATTTCGCAAAATGATCCAGAACGGCGACTTTTTAGAGGGTCAAAAATACCAAATTGACCAAATACACAAAACTAGGTGGGATTCATGTAATAACCTACATAAATTCCACCTAAACTAATACTAAGTCACCGTTCCGGGCCGGAGTACAATATTTCGCAAAATGACCGGGAACGGCCACTTTTTAAAGGGTCAAAAATACCAAATTGACCAAATACACATAACTAGGTGGGATTCATGTAATAACCTTCACAAATTCCACAGAAACTCATTTCAAATACCCATTCCGGGCCAGAATACAATATTTCCCAAAATGACCCGGAAGGCAACTTTTTAGAGGGTCAAAAATACCAAATTCACCAAATACACATAACTAGGTGGGATTCATGTAATAACCTTCATAAATTCCACAGAAACTCATTTCAAGTACCCGTTCCGGGCCAGAATACAATATTTCGCAAAAGGACCCGGAACGGCGACTTTTTAGAGGGTCAGTATTACCAAATTCACCAAATACACACAACTAGGTGGGATTCATGTAATAACCTTCATAAATTCCACAGAAACTAATTTCAAATACCCGTTCCGGGCCAGAATACAATATTTCCCAAAATGACCGGCAACAGCGACTTTTTAGAGGGTCAAAAATACCAAATTGACCATATACACAGAACTAGGTGGGATTCATGTAATAACCTTCATAAATTCCACAGTAACTCATTTCAAGTACCCGTTCCGGCCAGAATACAATATTTCGCAAAATGAACGGGAACGGCGACTTTTTAGAGGGTCAAAAATACCAAATTGACCAAATACACATAACTAGGTGGGATTCACTTAATAATCTCATAAATTCCACAGTAACTCATTTCAAGTACCCGTTCCGGGCCAGAATACAATATTTCGCAAAATGACCGGGAACGGCGACTTTTTAGAGGGTCAAAAATACCAAATTCACCAAATACACATAACTAGGTGGGATTCACTTAATAATCTCATAAATTCCACAGTAACTCATTTCAAGTACCCGTTCCGGCCAGAATACAATATTTCGCAAAATGACCGGGAACGGCGACTTTTTAGAGGGTCAAAAATACCAAATTGACCAAATACACATAACTAGGTGGGATTCACTTAATAATCTCATAAATTCCACAGTAACTCATTTCAAGTACCCGTTCCGGCCAGAATACAATATTTCGCAAAATGAACGGGAACGGCGACTTTTTAGAGGGTCAAAAATACCAAATTGACCAAATACACATAACTAGGTGGGATTCACCTAATAATCTCATAAATTCCACAGTAACTCATTTCAAGTACCCGTTCCGGCCAGAATACAATAATTCGCAAAATGATCCAGAACGGCAACTTTTTAGAGGGTCAAAAATACCAAATTCACCAAATACACATAACTAGGTGGGATTCACGTAATAACCTTCACAAATTCCACAGAAACTAATTTCAAATACCCGTTCCGGGCCAGAATACAATATTTCCCAAAATGACCGGGAACAGCGACTTTTTAGAGGGTCAAAAATACCAAATTGACCAAATACACAGAACTAGGTGGGATTCACTTAATAATCTCATAAATTCCACAGTAACTCATTTCAAGTACCCGTTCCGGGCCAGAATACAATATTTCGCAAAATGACCGGGAACGGCGACTTTTTAGAGGGTCAAAAATACCAAATTCACCAAATACACATAACTAGGTGGGATTCACTTAATAATCTCATAAATTCCACAGTAACTCATTTCAAGTACCCGTTCCGGCCAGAATACAATATTTCGCAAAATGATCCAGAACGGCAACTTTTTAGAGGGTCAAAAATACCAAATTCACCAAATACACATAACTAGGTGGGATTCACGTAATAACCTTCACAAATTCCACAGAAACTAATTTCAAATACCCGTTCCGGGCCAGAATACAATATTTCCCAAAATGACCGGGAACAGCGACTTTTTAGAGGGTCAAAAATACCAAATTGACCAAATACACAGAACTAGGTGGGATTCACTTAATAATCTCATAAATTCCACAGTAACTCATTTCAAGTACCCGTTCCGGGCCAGAATACAATATTTCGCAAAATGACCGGGAACGGCGACTTTTTAGAGGGTCAAAAATACCAAATTCACCAAATACACATAACTAGGTGGGATTCACTTAATAATCTCATAAATTCCACAGTAACTCATTTCAAGTACCCGTTCCGGCCAGAATACAATATTTCGCAAAATGACCGGGAACGGCGACTTTTTAGAGGGTCAAAAATACCAAATTGACCAAATACACATAACTAGGTGGGATTCACTTAATAATCTCATAAATTCCACAGTAACTCATTTCAAGTACCCCGTTCCGGCCAGAATACAATATTTCGCAAAATGACCCAGAACGGCAACTTTTTAGAGGGTCAAAAATACCAAATTCACCAAATATACATAACTAGGTGGGATTCATGTAATAACCTTCATAAATTCCACAGAAACTAATTTCAAGTACCCATTCCGGGCCAGAATACAATATTTCGCAAAATGACCGGGAACGGCCACTTTTTAGAGGGTCAAAAATACTAAATTCACCAAATACACATAACTAGGTGGGATTCATATAATAACCTACATAAATTCCACCTAAACTAATACTAAGTCACCGATCCGGGCCGGAGTACAATATTTCGCTAAATGACCGGGAACGGCCACTTTTTAAAGCATCAAAAATACCAAATTGACCAAATACACATAACTAGGTGGGATTCATGTAATAACCTTCATAAATTCCACAGAAACTTATTTCAAATACCCATTCCGGGCCAGAATACAATATTTCGCAAAATGATCCAGAACGGCGACTTTTTAGAGGGTCAAAAATACCAAATTGACCAAATACACAAAACTAGGTGGGATTCATGTAATAACCTACATAAATTCCACCTAAACTAATACTAAGTCACCGTTCCGGGCCAGAATACAATATTTCCCAAAATGACCCGGAACGGTGACTTTTTAGAGGGGCAAAAATACCAAATTCACCAAATACACATAACTAGGTGGGATTCATGTAATAACCTTCATAAAGTCCACAGAAACTAATTTCAAATACCCGTTCCGGACAGAATACAATATTTCCCAAAATGACCCAGAACGGTGACTTTTTAGAGGGTCAAAAATACCAAATTGACCAAATACACATAACTACATAGGATTCATGTAATAATCTTCATAAATTCCACCTAAACTAATATTAAGTCACTGTTCCGGGCCGGAGTACAATATTTCGCAAAATGACCCGGAACGGTGACTTTTTAGAGGGTCAAAAATACCAAATTGACCAAATACACATAACTAGGTGGGATTCATGTAATAACCTTCATAAATTCCACAGAAACTAATTTCAAATACCCGTTCCGGGCCAGAATACAATATTTTCCAAAATGACCTGGAACTGCGACTTTTTAGAGGGTCAAAAATAACAAATTGACCAAATACACATAACTAGGTGGGATTCATGTAATAACCTTCATAAATTCCACAGAAACTCATTTCAAGTACCTGTTCCGGGTTGAATACAATATTTCCCAAAATGACCCAGAAGGCAACTTTTTAGAGGGTCAAAAATACCAAATTCACCAAATACAGATAACTAGGTGGGATTCATGTAATAACCTTCATAAATTCCACAGAAACTCATTTCAAATACCAATTTCCGGGCCAGAATACAATATTTTGCAAAATGACCAGGAACGAGGACTTTTTAGAAGGTCAAAAATACCAAATTCACCAAATACACAAAACTAGGTGGGATTCACGTAATAACCTTTATAAATTCCACAGAAACTAATTTCAAATACCCGTTCCGGGCAGAATACAATATTTCCCAAAATGACCCGGAAAGGCAACTTTTTAGAGGGTCAGTATTACCAAACTCACCAAATACACATAACTTGGTGGGATTCATGTAATAACCTCATAAATTCCACAGAAACTTTTTTCAAATACCCGTTCCGGGCAGAATACAATATTTCCCAAAATGACCGGGAAGGCAACTTTTTAGAGGGTCAAAAATACCAAATTTACCAAATACACACAACTAGGTGGGATTCATGTAATAACCTCATAAATTCCACAGAAACTAATTTCAAATACCCGTTCCGGGCCAAAATACAATATTTCCCAAAATGACCCAGAACAGTGACTTTTTAGAGGGTCAAAAATACCAAATTCACCAAATACACATAACTAGGTGGGATTCATGTAATAACCTTCATAAATTCCACAGTAACTCATTTCAAGTACCCGTTCCGGGCCAGAATACAATATTTCGCAAAATGACCGGAAACGGCGACTTTTTAGAGGGTCAAAAATACCAAATTCACCAAATACACATAACTAGGTGGGATTCACGTAATAACCTCATAAATTCCACAGAAACTAATTTCAAATACCCGTTCCGGCCAGAATACAATATTTCCCAAAATGATGCGGAACGGTGACTTTTTAGAGGGTCAAAAATACCAAATTCACCAAATACACATAACTAGGTGGGATTCACGTAATAACCTCATAAATTCCACAGAAACTAATTTCAAGTACCCATTCCGGGCCAGAATACAATATTTCGCAAAATGACCGGGAACGGCCACTTTTTTAAAGGGTCAAAAATA
This sequence comes from Discoglossus pictus, assembly GCA_027410445.1. Taxonomy (NCBI): domain Eukaryota; kingdom Metazoa; phylum Chordata; class Amphibia; order Anura; family Alytidae; genus Discoglossus; species Discoglossus pictus. The sequence goes on along the minus strand of CM050168.1, from coordinate 276,144,154 downwards.
CCAAATTGACCAAATACACATAACTAGGTGGGATTCATGTAATAACCTTCATAAATTCCACAGAAACTTATTTCAAATACCCATTCCGGGCCAGAATACAATATTTCGCAAAATGATCCGGAACGGCGACTTTTTAGAGGGTCAAAAATACCAAATTGACCAAATACACAAAACTAGGTGGGATTCATGTAATAACCTACATAAATTCCACCTAAACTAATACTAAGTCACCGTTCCGGGCCGGAGTACAATATTTCGCAAAATGACCCAGAACAGTGACTTTTTAGAGGGTCAAAAATACCAAATTGACCAAATACACATAACTAGGTGGGATTCATGTAATAACCTTCATAAATTCCACAGAAACTTATTTCAAATACCCATTCCGGGCCAGAATACTATATTTCGCAAAATGATCCAGAACGGCGACTTTTTAGAGGGTCAAAAATACCAAATTGACCAAATACACAAAACTAGGTGGGATTCATGTAATAACCTACATAAATTCCACCTAAACTAATACTAAGTCACCGTTCCGGGCCGGAGTACAATATTTCGCAAAATGACCGGGAACGGCCACTTTTTAAAGGGTCAAAAATACCAAATTGACCAAATACACATAACTAGGTGGGATTCATGTAATAACCTTCACAAATTCCACAGAAACTCATTTCAAATACCCATTCCGGGCCAGAATACAATATTTCCCAAAATGACCCGGAAGGCAACTTTTTAGAGGGTCAAAAATACCAAATTCACCAAATACACAAAACTAGGTGGGATTCATGTAATAATCTCATAAATTCCACAGAAACTCATTTCAAGTACCCGTTCCGGGCCAGAATACAATATTTCGCAAAAGGACCCGGAACGGCGACTTTTTAGAGGGTCAGTATTACCAAATTCACCAAATACACACAACTAGGTGGGATTCATGTAATAACCTTCATAAATTCCACAGAAACTAATTTCAAATACCCGTTCCGGGCCAGAATACAATATTTCCCAAAATGACCGGCAACAGCGACTTTTTAGAGGGTCAAAAATACCAAATTGACCAAATACACAGAACTAGGTGGGATTCATGTAATAACCTTCATAAATTCCACAGTAACTCATTTCAAGTACCCGTTCCGGCCAGAATACAATATTTCGCAAAATGAACGGGAACGGCGACTTTTTAGAGGGTCAAAAATACCAAATTGACCAAATACACATAACTAGGTGGGATTCACTTAATAATCTCATAAATTCCACAGTAACTCATTTCAAGTACCCGTTCCGGGCCAGAATACAATATTTCGCAAAATGACCGGGAACGGCGACTTTTTAGAGGGTCAAAAATACCAAATTCACCAAATACACATAACTAGGTGGGATTCACTTAATAATCTCATAAATTCCACAGTAACTCATTTCAAGTACCCGTTCCGGCCAGAATACAATATTTCGCAAAATGACCGGGAACGGCGACTTTTTAGAGGGTCAAAAATACCAAATTGACCAAATACACATAACTAGGTGGGATTCACTTAATAATCTCATAAATTCCACAGTAACTCATTTCAAGTACCCGTTCCGGCCAGAATACAATATTTCGCAAAATGAACGGGAACGGCGACTTTTTAGAGGGTCAAAAATACCAAATTGACCAAATACACATAACTAGGTGGGATTCACCTAATAATCTCATAAATTCCACAGTAACTCATTTCAAGTACCCGTTCCGGCCAGAATACAATAATTCGCAAAATGATCCAGAACGGCAACTTTTTAGAGGGTCAAAAATACCAAATTCACCAAATACACATAACTAGGTGGGATTCACGTAATAACCTTCACAAATTCCACAGAAACTAATTTCAAATACCCGTTCCGGGCCAGAATACAATATTTCCCAAAATGACCGGGAACAGCGACTTTTTAGAGGGTCAAAAATACCAAATTGACCAAATACACAGAACTAGGTGGGATTCACTTAATAATCTCATAAATTCCACAGTAACTCATTTCAAGTACCCGTTCCGGGCCAGAATACAATATTTCGCAAAATGACCGGGAACGGCGACTTTTTAGAGGGTCAAAAATACCAAATTCACCAAATACACATAACTAGGTGGGATTCACTTAATAATCTCATAAATTCCACAGTAACTCATTTCAAGTACCCGTTCCGGCCAGAATACAATATTTCGCAAAATGATCCAGAACGGCAACTTTTTAGAGGGTCAAAAATACCAAATTCACCAAATACACATAACTAGGTGGGATTCACGTAATAACCTTCACAAATTCCACAGAAACTAATTTCAAATACCCGTTTCCGGGCCAGAATACAATATTTCCCAAAATGACCGGGAACAGCGACTTTTTAGAGGGTCAAAAATACCAAATTGACCAAATACACAGAACTAGGTGGGATTCACTTAATAATCTCATAAATTCCACAGTAACTCATTTCAAGTACCCGTTCCGGGCCAGAATACAATATTTCGCAAAATGACCGGGAACGGCGACTTTTTAGAGGGTCAAAAATACCAAATTCACCAAATACACATAACTAGGTGGGATTCACTTAATAATCTCATAAATTCCACAGTAACTCATTTCAAGTACCCGTTCCGGCCAGAATACAATATTTCGCAAAATGACCGGGAACGGCGACTTTTTAGAGGGTCAAAAATACCAAATTGACCAAATACACATAACTAGGTGGGATTCACTTAATAATCTCATAAATTCCACAGTAACTCATTTCAAGTACCCGTTCCGGCCAGAATACAATATTTCGCAAAATGACCCAGAACGGCAACTTTTTAGAGGGTCAAAAATACCAAATTCACCAAATATACATAACTAGGTGGGATTCATGTAATAACCTTCATAAATTCCACAGAAACTAATTTCAAGTACCCATTCCGGGCCAGAATACAATATTTCGCAAAATGACCGGGAACGGCCACTTTTTAGAGGGTCAAAAATACTAAATTCACCAAATACACATAACTAGGTGGGATTCATATAATAACCTACATAAATTCCACCTAAACTAATACTAAGTCACCGATCCGGGCCGGAGTACAATATTTCGCTAAATGACCGGGAACGGCCACTTTTTAAAGCATCAAAAATACCAAATTGACCAAATACACATAACTAGGTGGGATTCATGTAATAACCTTCATAAATTCCACAGAAACTTATTTCAAATACCCATTCCGGGCCAGAATACAATATTTCGCAAAATGATCCAGAACGGCGACTTTTTAGAGGGTCAAAAATACCAAATTGACCAAATACACAAAACTAGGTGGGATTCATGTAATAACCTACATAAATTCCACCTAAACTAATACTAAGTCACCGTTCCGGGCCAGAATACAATATTTCCCAAAATGACCCGGAACGGTGACTTTTTAGAGGGGCAAAAATACCAAATTCACCAAATACACATAACTAGGTGGGATTCATGTAATAACCTTCATAAAGTCCACAGAAACTAATTTCAAATACCCGTTCCGGACAGAATACAATATTTCCCAAAATGACCCAGAACGGTGACTTTTTAGAGGGTCAAAAATACCAAATTGACCAAATACACATAACTACATAGGATTCATGTAATAATCTTCATAAATTCCACCTAAACTAATATTAAGTCACTGTTCCGGGCCGGAGTACAATATTTCGCAAAATGACCCGGAACGGTGACTTTTTAGAGGGTCAAAAATACCAAATTGACCAAATACACATAACTAGGTGGGATTCATGTAATAACCTTCATAAATTCCACAGAAACTAATTTCAAATACCCGTTCCGGGCCAGAATACAATATTTTCCAAAATGACCTGGAACTGCGACTTTTTAGAGGGTCAAAAATAACAAATTGACCAAATACACATAACTAGGTGGGATTCATGTAATAACCTTCATAAATTCCACAGAAACTCATTTCAAGTACCTGTTCCGGGTTGAATACAATATTTCCCAAAATGACCCGGAAGGCAACTTTTTAGAGGGTCAAAAATACCAAATTCACCAAATACAGATAACTAGGTGGGATTCATGTAATAACCTTCATAAATTCCACAGAAACTCATTTCAAATACCAATTTCCGGGCCAGAATACAATATTTTGCAAAATGACCAGGAACGAGGACTTTTTAGAAGGTCAAAAATACCAAATTCACCAAATACACAAAACTAGGTGGGATTCACGTAATAACCTTTATAAATTCCACAGAAACTAATTTCAAATACCCGTTCCGGGCAGAATACAATATTTCCCAAAATGACCCGGAAAGGCAACTTTTTAGAGGGTCAGTATTACCAAACTCACCAAATACACATAACTTGGTGGGATTCATGTAATAACCTCATAAATTCCACAGAAACTTTTTTCAAATACCCGTTCCGGGCAGAATACAATATTTCCCAAAATGACCGGGAAGGCAACTTTTTAGAGGGTCAAAAATACCAAATTTACCAAATACACACAACTAGGTGGGATTCATGTAATAACCTCATAAATTCCACAGAAACTAATTTCAAATACCCGTTCCGGGCCAAAATACAATATTTCCCAAAATGACCCAGAACAGTGACTTTTTAGAGGGTCAAAAATACCAAATTCACCAAATACACATAACTAGGTGGGATTCATGTAATAACCTTCATAAATTCCACAGTAACTCATTTCAAGTACCCGTTCCGGGCCAGAATACAATATTTCGCAAAATGACCGGAAACGGCGACTTTTTAGAGGGTCAAAAATACCAAATTCACCAAATACACATAACTAGGTGGGATTCACGTAATAACCTCATAAATTCCACAGAAACTAATTTCAAATACCCGTTCCGGCCAGAATACAATATTTCCCAAAATGATGCGGAACGGTGACTTTTTAGAGGGTCAAAAATACCAAATTCACCAAATACACATAACTAGGTGGGATTCACGTAATAACCTCATAAATTCCACAGAAACTAATTTCAAGTACCCATTCCGGGCCAGAATACAATATTTCGCAAAATGACCGGGAACGGCCACTTTTTAAAGGGTCAAAAATACCAAATTGACCAAATACACATAACTAGGTGGGATTCATGTAATAACCTTCATAAATTCCACAGAAACTTATTTCAAATACCCATTCCGGGCCAGAATACAATATTTCGCAAAATGATCCGGAACGGCGACTTTTTAGAGGGTCAAAAATACCAAATTGACCAAATACACAAAACTAGGTGGGATTCATGTAATAACCTACATAAATTCCACCTAAACTAATACTAAGTCACCGTTCCGGGCCGGAGTACAATATTTCGCAAAATGACCCAGAACAGTGACTTTTTAGAGGGTCAAAAATACCAAATTGACCAAATACACATAACTAGGTGGGATTCATGTAATAACCTTCATAAATTCCACAGAAACTTATTTCAAATACCCATTCCGGGCCAGAATACTATATTTCGCAAAATGATCCAGAACGGCGACTTTTTAGAGGGTCAAAAATACCAAATTGACCAAATACACAAAACTAGGTGGGATTCATGTAATAACCTACATAAATTCCACCTAAACTAATACTAAGTCACCGTTCCGGGCCGGAGTACAATATTTCGCAAAATGACCGGGAACGGCCACTTTTTAAAGGGTCAAAAATACCAAATTGACCAAATACACATAACTAGGTGGGATTCATGTAATAACCTTCACAAATTCCACAGAAACTCATTTCAAATACCCATTCCGGGCCAGAATACAATATTTCCCAAAATGACCCGGAAGGCAACTTTTTAGAGGGTCAAAAATACCAAATTCACCAAATACACAAAACTAGGTGGGATTCATGTAATAATCTCATAAATTCCACAGAAACTCATTTCAAGTACCCGTTCCGGGCCAGAATACAATATTTCGCAAAAGGACCCGGAACGGCGACTTTTTAGAGGGTCAGTATTACCAAATTCACCAAATACACACAACTAGGTGGGATTCATGTAATAACCTTCATAAATTCCACAGAAACTAATTTCAAATACCCGTTCCGGGCCAGAATACAATATTTCCCAAAATGACCGGCAACAGCGACTTTTTAGAGGGTCAAAAATACCAAATTGACCAAATACACAGAACTAGGTGGGATTCATGTAATAACCTTCATAAATTCCACAGTAACTCATTTCAAGTACCCGTTCCGGCCAGAATACAATATTTCGCAAAATGAACGGGAACGGCGACTTTTTAGAGGGTCAAAAATACCAAATTGACCAAATACACATAACTAGGTGGGATTCACTTAATAATCTCATAAATTCCACAGTAACTCATTTCAAGTACCCGTTCCGGGCCAGAATACAATATTTCGCAAAATGACCGGGAACGGCGACTTTTTAGAGGGTCAAAAATACCAAATTCACCAAATACACATAACTAGGTGGGATTCACTTAATAATCTCATAAATTCCACAGTAACTCATTTCAAGTACCCGTTCCGGCCAGAATACAATATTTCGCAAAATGACCGGGAACGGCGACTTTTTAGAGGGTCAAAAATACCAAATTGACCAAATACACATAACTAGGTGGGATTCACTTAATAATCTCATAAATTCCACAGTAACTCATTTCAAGTACCCGTTCCGGCCAGAATACAATATTTCGCAAAATGAACGGGAACGGCGACTTTTTAGAGGGTCAAAAATACCAAATTGACCAAATACACATAACTAGGTGGGATTCACCTAATAATCTCATAAATTCCACAGTAACTCATTTCAAGTACCCGTTCCGGCCAGAATACAATAATTCGCAAAATGACCGGGAACGGCGACTTTTTAGAGGGTCAAAAATACCAAATTCACCAAATACACATAACTAGGTGGGATTCACTTAATAATCTCATAAATTCCACAGTAACTCATTTCAAGTACCCGTTCCGGCCAGAATACAATATTTCGCAAAATGACCGGGAACGGCGACTTTTTAGAGGGTCAAAAATACCAAATTGACCAAATACACATAACTAGGTGGGATTCACTTAATAATCTCATAAATTCCACAGTAACTCATTTCAAGTACCCGTTCCGGCCAGAATTCAATATTTCGCAAAATGAACGGGAACGGCGACTTTTTAGAGGGTCAAAAATACCAAATTGACCAAATACACATAACTAGGTGGGATTCACCTAATAATCTCATAAATTCCACAGTAACTCATTTCAAGTACCCGTTCCGGCCAGAATACAATAATTCGCAAAATGATACAGAACGGCAACTTTTTAGAGGGTCAAAAATACCAAATTCACCAAATACACATAACTAGGTGGGATTCACGTAATAACCTTCACAAATTCCACAGAAACTAATTTCAAATACCCGTTCCGGGCCAGAATACAATATTTCCCAAAATGACCGGGAACAGCGACTTTTTAGAGGGTCAAAAATACCAAATTGACCAAATACACAGAACTAGGTGGGATTCACTTAATAATCTCATAAATTCCACAGTAACTCATTTCAAGTACCCGTTCCGGGCCAGAATACAATATTTCGCAAAATGACCGGGAACGGCGACTTTTTAGAGGGTCAAAAATACCAAATTCACCAAATACACATAACTAGGTGGGATTCACTTAATAACCTCATAAATTCCACAGTAACTCATTTCAAGTACCCGTTCCGGCCAGAATACAATATTTCGCAAAATGATCCAGAACGGCAACTTTTTAGAGGGTCAAAAATACCAAATTCACCAAATACACATAACTAGGTGGGATTCACGTAATAACCTTCACAAATTCCACAGAAACTAATTTCAAATACCCGTTCCGGGCCAGAATACAATATTTCCCAAAATGACCGGGAACAGCGACTTTTTAGAGGGTCAAAAATACCAAATTGACCAAATACACAGAACTAGGTGGGATTCACTTAATAATCTCATAAATTCCACAGTAACTCATTTCAAGTACCCGTTCCGGGCCAGAATACAATATTTCGCAAAATGACCGGGAACGGCGACTTTTTAGAGGGTCAAAAATACCAAATTCACCAAATACACATAACTAGGTGGGATTCACTTAATAATCTCATAAATTCCACAGTAACTCATTTCAAGTACCCGTTCCGGCCAGAATACAATATTTCGCAAAATGACCGGGAACGGCGACTTTTTAGAGGGTCAAAAATACCAAATTGACCAAATATACATAACTAGGTGGGATTCACTTAATAATCTCATAAATTCCACAGTAACTCATTTCAAGTACCCGTTCCGGCCAGAATACAATATTTCGCAAAATGACCCAGAACGGCAACTTTTTAGAGGGTCAAAAATACCAAATTCACCAAATATACATAACTAGGTGGGATTCATATAATAACCTACATAAATTCCACAGAAACTAATTTCAAGTACCCATTCCGGGCCAGAATACAATATTTCGCAAAATGACCGGGAACGGCCACTTTTTAGAGGGTCAAAAATACTAAATTCACCAAATACACATAACTAGGTGGGATTCATATAATAACCTACATAAATTCCACCTAAACTAATACTAAGTCACCGTTCCGGGCCGGAGTACAATATTTCGCTAAATGACCGGGAACGGCCACTTTTTAAAGCATCAAAAATACCAAATTGACCAAATACACATAACTAGGTGGGATTCATGTAATAACCTTCATAAATTCCACAGAAACTTATTTCAAATACCCATTCCGGGCCAGAATACAATATTTCGCAAAATGATCCAGAACGGCGACTTTTTAGAGGGTCAAAAATACCAAATTGACCAAATACACAAAACTAGGTGGGATTCATGTAATAACCTACATAAATTCCACCTAAACTAATACTAAGTCACCGTTCCGGGCCAGAATACAATATTTCCCAAAATGACCCGGAACGGTGACTTTTTAGAGGGGCAAAAATACCAAATTCACCAAATACACATAACTAGGTGGGATTCACGTAATAACCTTCATAAATTCCACAGAAACTAATTTCAAGTACCCGTTCCAGGCAGAAAACAATATTTGCCAAAATGACCGGGAACTGCGACTTTTTAGAGGGTCAAAAATACCAAATTGACCAAATACACAAAACTAGGTGGGATTCATGTAATAACCTTCATAAATTCCACAGTAACTCATTTCAAGTACCCGTTCCGGTCCAGAATACAATATTTCGCAAAATGACCGGGAACGGCGACTTTTTAGAGGGTCAAAAATACCAAATTGACCAAATACACAAAACTAGGTGGGATTCATGTAATAACATTCATAAATTCCACAGAACTTAATTTCAAGTACCCGTTCCGGGCCAGAATACAATATTTTGCATAATGGCCATGAACAGCATTTTTTTAGAGGGTCGGTATTACCAAATTCATTAAATACACATAACTAGGTGGGATTCATGTAATAACCTCATAAATTCCACAGAAACTCATTTCAAGTACCCGTTCTGGGCCAGAATACAATATTTCCCAAAATGACCCGGTACGGCAACCTTTTAGAGGGTAAGTATTACCAAACTCCCCAAATACACATAACTAGGTGGGATTGATGTAATAACCTACATAAAGTCCACAGAAACTCATTTCAAATACCCGTTCCTGGCAGAATACAATATTTCGCAAAATGACCTGAAACTGCGACTTTTTAGAGGGTCAAAAATACCAAATTCACCAAATACACAAAACTAGGTGGGTTTTATGTAATTCTTTCTGTGTTTTGTTAGAGCTTTATGGGATGTCTGAACAGACAGTGAGTGTGGGAGTCTGCTATCATGGACTTGATACCCCCCTTCCCTTCCTTTCCTTCACCCTCTTCTTTTACACTATTTAGTTTTCTTTGTTATATATTTTACTTCAGAAACAACGCAATCAAAATAATATAATTAAAAAAAAACTAAATAACTGGGAAAAGATAATGCAAATTATTTTTGTTACATGCCACAATGTATCTCTGTATTCTATTATTTCTATAATGTCTGCTTGGACGTGGTGTATTTTCCTTTTCTCACAATAAATACCATTTAAAAAAAAAAAAAAAGTGAAACAATTTACGACCCCAACTTGTTTCCTCTCATCTGCACCTCTGCAGACTTGTGCCCAGTTGGCTGAACAGAACATTATTTCTGAATCCTGGTATGTCTTGCTTTCTGTGGGAATTTACGGTTTGACGGGCGCTCATTTTGGGCCTTGCGATGAGTGCCAAAGGCGCTAAATGCGAGGCCCGCAAGACTTTGAAAAAGACTGTCAATGAGCGCCAAATGCGCTCATTGCCAGGCACACAATGAGCGCCAAAGCCATAGGCCTTTGGCACACATTGTGATGTGCGCAAGACTTTGAAAAAGGATCGACATGAGCGCCAAAGGCATGCAAGACTTTGAAAAAAATCCGCCTTTAACTGCCACATTTATTTTCATGCCCGTAACCCCGGAAGCCATCACAAGACAGCCAAAAGAGCTATTGAAGTTCTGCCCGGATTCAGTATTCTGCCCGGAACGGGTATTTGAAATTAGTTTCTGTGGAATTTATGAAGGTTATTACATGAATCCCACGTACTTATGTGTATTTGGTGAATTTGGTATTTTTGACCCTCTAAAAAGTCACCGTTCTGGGTCATTTTGGGAAATATTGTATTCTGGCCCGAAACGGGTATTTGAAATTAGTTTCTGTGGAATTTATGAAGGTTATTACACGAATCCCACCTAGTTCTGTGTATTTGGTGAATTTGGTATTTTTGACTCTCGGGAAAGTTGCAGTTTCGGGTTATTTTTGCTAAATATTGTATTCTGGCATATTAAAGGGTTAATTAAGCATACAATCAGATGAGGTTGGCTCTTAAAAATAGTTCTCAATTATATTTAACACATCCCAATGGTTTTAGCATGACTTCCCCTTATAAAGTGTGTGTTCCGGCCTGTTTTTGCCTGTTCCGTTTGATATTTAGTTTTTTAAAGGGTTAATAAAGTATTATACCAAATTGGTTTTGGTTCTTACATAATATTGAGAACAATATATAACACATCCCAGTGATATTGTCATTGATTTCTTTTATAAATGGCCTGTGCCGGCCGGTTCCGTTTCGTTCTGGCTTTTACACCGTCCCCTCTACTATTATGTTGTGACAAAAACCACAGTCTTGCTCCACCCATCTGATCAGTGAGTCGTTACCCTCTCTGTCAGCTCTCAGACATCATGCAGCTACTTCACCAGCTAGTCTATCTCTTACTGCAAGCAACTCTCCCCCTGGGTAAGTAAAAATACAAATGTAATTATAGCACAGCCTGATTACTATGTCCCTTTGTCTAAAGGCAAAATAGTTTCTAAAGTAGGAAATACCAGCAGCTGAAGTTGTTGTAGTTGTATATTTTGTGTTTTGTTATTATTAAGTATACATTATGTTTTAAAGAGAGAATCACATAACATTAACATCTGTTCAGTGTGTATTTGTATTAGTCACTATTTTTTTCAGTAATAAGTGCTAGCAGACTCTGCAAATTTGCTCATGACACATTAAATAATTTAACACCTTATTTGTATAGACAAGGGAACCCCCCAGCCACTATTAACCTCCCAAAAGCCCCACACTTGAAGGAAAGCCCCCAATTTTTTGTATTAAACATCCTATTGTTTAATAATATCCTTCATTTTAACCTAACCTTAGGGATCTTTACAATTTAATGCACAAAATCCACTGTGCTTCTTGGATATCATTTGGCTCTTAGAATGTCTAAAGGACCCAAAGGAATAAGCTTACCGTATATATTTTAGTTCCAGCAACAAGTTTTTCAGGGTGCTTGTAATTTTTGGTCCTTATTGAACCTGCTAACATTCTCTCTGCAGTGAGGCAAGCAGTTGAAAGAACATGTAGATAATATAAGAGGATGAGGAGGGGGGTTGAGGATGAGGAGGGGAGTTGAGGAGGGTGATAAGGGAGGGGGGAAGAGAGAGTATTTTGTGGTAAAATAGGTGCCTCGGCTTATACTCAGGTCGGCTTATACTCGAGTATATACGGTATACGGGATATATGTGTGTATGTATGTATGTGTATATATATATATATATATATATATATACAGTATATCATAAGTGAGGTAGCCGTGAGGGTCCAGTAATCCAGATGACTAATCAGAGTATTGCAGTATATAGTGATACCTTTTTTATTGGACAAACATATTCATAGTTTTCATGACGAGCTTTAGAGAGCGCACCTCACTTTTTCAAATCCAAACGAACTTTGATAGATTCCCATTGAAATGCACAAATTACAGTTTAAAAAAAAGTAAAATAAATCTGTTCAGACACAGGGGTCAGACAGTGGGGAGAGGCTCGCAATGAGCGCCAAAGGCGCTCACTGCAAGGCCTGCGATGAGCGCCAAAGGAGAAAGTGGTGGCTTGGCCGAGGCTTGCAATCTCCCTCCTGTACTTCTCTCCTACATTACCGTGGTCTCCCTCACATCCACAACTATCTCTACCCAAATTCCCTACTCGCTACCCTCGTCTCCCATCTCACCCCACTCCTCTCCCCAGTATCCCTCTCCTCATTCTTCCTCTCCTCCTCTATCCCATTATCCCTTCCTTTTTCCCTCCCCATCACCTCTCTCGTATCTCCCCCACTCACCTCTTTCTCCATCCCACTCGCTCCCTCCTATCTATGCCCTCATGCCCCCACACCCTCTCCTCTTCCTCCACATACACCTTTATCCCTACACCTAATCAATCTCTTCTCCCCGTCTTATCCCCATATCTCTCTTCTCTCATCCCCCATCCCTCTGTCCTGACCCTTATATCTCTCTTTTCGTCCCCATCCCTTTCTCCTTCACCTATCATCGCTGTTCCTATCTGTCACTCGCATAAGAAACATTACTGGAAATAAGGGGGAAATTCTAGATAAGAAATTATAGAACGACTATCATCAATAAAAATTAATCCGTTGGGATGCTTGAGAAGACATGAGCATCTTGGCATCTTTGTGTAACTTATGAAGGTGCTGTGTATTAGAATAGGATGTCCACTGCCGTTATTATTTATTAATTACTCTGTGTGTCTGTCATATATATTAATTATAAATGTTTTTTCTGTTGTTTACCCATCTTTTATATTGTTGTAAGTATTTCAAGGACTTGCTAGTATTTAGAGAATCCTTTGAGCAAATTGTATGTGGATACTTTAATAGATATTTTAAACAGATCCAATTGTTATTAGTATTGGTACCAGTTCGAGCAAATATATACTTGATATTAAAGGACCACTGGCCTTTTTAATAACTTAATTTGATAAGAGGTCAAATGTTTTTAGTGAGCAAATAAACAAAAGAAATACAAATATTACATTTGTAGCTTTTATACATATTCTTTTAGATCATTGGTAGTGAACCTGGTTCCTACTGCCCACTAGTGGGCGATTCAAGCTTTCATGGTGGGTGACGGGGTAATCGATAGGTGGCGTCACACGCCGGAGACCCGCAGCGCCACGCTTGGCTGGTTGGAGAGTTGGTGATAGCGCCTAGAGACGGTCAGGACCGGATCACTATCTAGTTGAGTTTAGGGCGATACATAACTTGGGTCATATGATTTGTGTAACCAGAAATAAGATAGGGGAAATTGAGTTACTGCGGCACCGGTGGTGCGGTAAGGAAATGTTACCATCTACTTGTATTTCTTCTTACCTTAGAATTTGCATATATATACTGTACCTTTATAAATAGCCCTATGGAAAATGTTTGCTCTTTATAAATAAGACTAATAATATTACTAAAAATAATTATTTACTGACAAGAACCATTTTCTTTTATGACATGATCCTGTCTGCTCCTTTCTCAGAATATTTTGTCCTTTGAAACTAACAAGATTCCCATTTGTCCTGTTAAAAGCACTGATAGATGTAGCTTCTGCATTTCCAATGTGCACATTATCTTGCCCTCTCAAATCGAACTCTCTTCCCACCTCAGGAAGTTGACAAGCAGAAAACAAAATGGTAGATTTTACAGCCACATAAAATACATATTACTGTATATACTCGAGTATAAGCCGAGGCACCTATTTTACCATAAAATACTGGGAAAAATGAGTGACTCGAGTATAAGCCGAGGGTGGGAAATGTGCTGCCCCCTGTGTCCCCCCTCTCTCTCCCGTGTCTCTTCTTCCCTCTCCCTTTCCTGTGTCTCTTACCCCTCTCCCTTCCCTGTGTCTCTTCCCCCCTCTCCCTTCCCTGTGTTTTTTCCCCCCTCTCCCTTCCCTGTGTCTCTTCCCCCCTTTCCCTTCCCTGTGTCTCTTCCCCCCTCTCCCTTCCCTGTGTCTCTTCCCCCCCTCTCCCTTTTTCTGTGTCTCTTCCCCCTCTCCCTTATCACCCTCTTCAACCGCCCTCCTCATTCTCAACCCCCCATCCTCAACCTAAACCCCCCTCCTCACCCTCAACCCCCTCCTCAACCTCCCTCCTCATCCTCAGCCCCCTCCTCAACCTCCCTCCTCATCCTCAACCTCCCTCCTCATCCTCAACACCCTCCTCAACCTCCCTCCTCATCCTCAACCTCCCTCCTCATCCTCAACCTCCCTCCTCATCCTCAACCTCCCTCCTCATCCTCAACCCCCCATCCTCAATCCCCCATCCTCAACCTAAACCCCACCTCCTCACCCTCAACCCCCTCCTCAACCCCCCTCCTCATCCTCAATGCCCTCCTCAACCTCCCTCCTCATCCTCAACCTCCCTCCTCATCCTCAACACCCTCCTCAACCTCCCTCCTCATCCTCAACCTCCCTCCTCATCCTCAACCTCCCTCCTCATCCTCAACCTCCCTCCTCATCCTCAACCTCCCTCCTCATCCTCAACCTCCCTTCTTATCCTCAGCCCCCCATCCTCAACCCCCATCCTTAACCCCCCCTGCTCATCCCCCTCCTCAACCTCAACCCCCTCCTCATCCTCAACCCCCTCCTCAACCTCCTCCTCATCTCCCTCCTCAACCTCCCTCCTCAACCCCCCTCCTCAACCCCCCTCCTCATCTCCCTCCTCAACCTCCCTCCTCAACCCTTTCAACCTCCCTCCTCAACCCCCCCATCCTCAACCCCCCCTCCTCATTCTAAACCCCCCTTCTCACTTTACCCCTCTAAATACCTCCCCCTCTCCCTTTCCCCTTGCTTACCTTCATCTGCAGGTTCTCCTCCGGCCTCCACGCTCCTTGAGGCGTCTTGAACCGGCCAATGCTAATAACGTGGTGCGCATGTGACGTCACGTCATTAGCATATACCGGGTGCTGACGCAGGGAGGAGGGGAGGCCGGAGAAGAAGCGGCAGATGAAGGTAAGTGAGGGGAAAGGGAGAGGGGGAGGTATTTAGAGGGGTAAAGTGAGGAGGGGAGGTCTAGAATGAGGAGGCGAGGTTGAGGATGAGGAGGGGGGAGGGAAAGAGACACAGGGGGTTAGAGAGACACTGGGGGGGTAGAGAGACACCTCTAAATACCTCCCCCTCTCCCTTTCCCCTCACTTACCTTCGTCTGCAGCTTCTCCTCCGGCCTCCGCTTCTTCCTACGTCGGCACCCGGTATATGCTCACATGCGCGCCACGTCATTAGCATTGGCCGGGTCAAGACGCCGGAAGGAGCGTGGAGGCCGGAGGAGAACCTGCAGATGAAGGTAAGTGAGGGAAAAGGGAGAGATGGGGGGATTTAGAGGGGTAAAGTGAGAAGGGGGGTTTAGAATGAGGGGGGGGGTTTAGAATGAGGAGGGGGGTTTAGAATGAGGAGGGGGGGTTAAGGATGAGGAGGGGGGAGGGAAAGGGAAAGAGACACAGGGGGAGTTAGAGAGACACAGGGGGGGTTAGAGAGACACAGGGGGGGGGTTAGAGAGACACAGGGGGGTTAGAGAGACACAGGGGGGGTTAGAGAGACACGGGGGGGTAGAGAGACACAGGGGGGTTAGAGAGACACGGGGGTGTTAAAGAGACACAGGGGGTGTAGAGAGCCTTAAAAAAAGGCTGAAAAACTCGGCTTATACTCGAGTATACACAGTAAGTTAAAGACTATCAGCCTTATTAATTTGCAATTTGGCAAATTGAATAGGGCTCTATATAAGCACATGGAATATTTTCTTTACAGAAATGTTTAGTTAGTGAAGACCTTGCTTTTGGATAGAATTTCACTAACTAAACACTTCTGTACAATAAATATGCTGTGTGCTTAAATAGAGCCCTATTCAATTGGCCGAATCGCAATTTAATAAGGCTGTATATTATTATTTTCATTGCATTCGAAAATCATGTTTCCTAGAAAACACAGTGCTTCTTTAAAGGACCAATGTAGAGCCCCAAGAAGAAGAGCCTGCTGTTTTAACAGTTTGTATTTAATTATTTATAATTGCATTATTTAATATTAAATTCACTATCAAAGATTAGAGTGTTAGTCTTAAGGTGATACTTCCACCATGGGCATATTTATGTTTTATGCTGTCCTAGGACATTCAGGGCCTCATTCATTTAACAGCCGTAAAAAGGCCGCAAATCTGCGATTCCTTGCGGCCATCTTACGGCTTCGTGTAGAGCTACTGCTACCTTGCTATTCAATTGGACGGCGCCGCAAGGATATCCCCCTTACGGCCAGCCGCAAATCATGCAAACGTCCGCAAGCGTTTCTCCCGAGCCCGTAAATCTTGTTTTCTGGCCGCAAAGTTGGAAAACTGTAAATGCAAATATAAATTCAAGGCAGCACTGTAAAGCTCTGTAAATGCTAGGCATCATAATGGGGGACATGAGGATTAATACAACACCCTCTCAAGCTTGCACATTGCCCAAATCCGATATTTCATTTACAGTTTATTTTCCGTAACAAGTCCCGCAGATTGAAGGCCACATACTCAAAGCATTGTAGAAGCCAATATATATTCAATCCAGCACTGCAAAGCATTTTAAACGATAGGGAAAACAATGGGGGGGCATGAGGATTAATAGCAAAACATTCTCAAGCTTGCACATCGCCAAATTGTACTTTGATTTTAAAATCCGTCCAAGTCCCATGGACTTCAATGATCAAGCCCGTAGCTCGTTTATTCAAGCCCGTAGCTCCTTATTCAAACCCGTGCGGGCTTGCATGATAGATAGAACACGAAGATTGAACATGAAATTAAATTCATTTATTTGCAGATTTGAGAGTAGGGGAATGTTGAGCTATTAATTCTAAGACCAAACATCACTTTCACTTTTAATAAAAGTACAGGATGGCTTTTCTATTCTACGACTTGTAAGTAAGCCCTTTACGACCCGTGGGTCTATTTTACCCATTTACGGACTTGACGGAGGCTAATCCCGCAGCCTTTGCGGGTCTGAGGTGCTCCAAGCCCTCGGGACTTTGTACACAGAAATTTGAAATGAATTAAACTAAAAATGAATTTTGATTTGAGTGTAGGGGAATGTTGTGCTATGAATTCTAACACCTCCAATCACTCTCACGTCTCATCAAAGAGCAGGATGGCTTTATTATGTGCTTAATTGGTGCTCGCGGGACCTTTTTGGTGCAAGTAAGCTGCGGCTCGGTTTTAGCTAATTACGGCCTTGACGAGAGGGTTTACGTAGCTTTTGAATAGCAACCTTGGCTTTCTTGCGGCCGAAACTATTGAGGCCGTGTAAGATCAAAGGCTTTCCTGCTGCGCGTGTGGCCGCAAGGGATAACAGGGCGCAAGGGAATAGAATAGGCATGTAGCCTGCGGCCGGTCCTTGCTGCCACACATCTCTCACGGCCGTTAATTGAATGAGGCCCTCAGATCGGCCGTTAATTGAATGAGGCCCTCAGATTTTTGCACCCCCCTCCCTCACTAGCATCACCTCCTTTCCATTTCCATACCTCAAATGACAAGTTTTTGTTACTATATATATACACTAGCGACTTGCCCGTCAAAAATGACGGGGCAATAAATTTCAAGCCATGGGAATGCTGTTTGACACATAATTGAAACCGTTTTGTACTGTGAGGACTTTTGGTGCTCATTGCGAGCCTCTCCTGTCGTGTACTTTTGGTCCTCTGAGAGAGATATATATTTCTATGTATATGTAGTTAAGTAATAATGAATGATTTGTTAAATTAATTAATATACCGTATATACTCGAGTATAAGCCGACCCGAGTATAAGCTGAGGCACCTATTTTACCACAAAATACTGGGAAAAATTAGTGACTCGAGTATAAGCCGAGGGTGGGAAATGTGCTGCCCCCTGTGTCCCTCTTGTGCCCTCTGTGTCCCCCTCTTGTGTGTCCTTTTCTTGTGTCCACCCCCTCTCTCCCCTGTGTCTCTCCCCCCCCCCCCCTCTCCCCTGTGTCTCTTCTCCCCTCTCCCTCCCCTGTGACTCTTCCTCTCCTCTCCCTCCCCTGTGTCTCTTCCCCTCCTCTCCCTCCCCTGTGTCTCTTCCTCTCCTCTCCCTCCCCTGTGTCTCTTCCCCTCCTCTCCCTCCCTTGTGTCTCTCCCCCCTCTCCCTTCGCTGTGTCTGTTCCCCCTCTCCCTTCCCTGTGTCTCTTCCCCCTCTCCCTTCCCTGTGTTTCTTCCCCCCTTTCCCTTCCCTGTGTCTCTTCCCCCCTCCTCACCCTCAACCCCCCATCCCCATCCTCAACCCCCCTCCTCAACCTCCATCCTCAACCCCCTCCTCATCCTCAACCTCCCTCCTCAACCTCCCTCCTCTTCCTCAACCTCCCTCCTCAACCTCCCTCCTCAACCTCAACCTCCCTCCTCAATCCCCTTCCATAACCTCTCTCCTCAGCCCCCCTTCTCAACCTCAACCCCCCTCCTCAACCTTAACCCCCCTCCTCAACCTCAACCCCCATCCTCAACACCCCATCCTCAACACCCCCCGCCTCATCCTAAACCCCTATCTTCAACCCCTCTCCTCAACCCCTCTCCTCAACCCCTCTCCTCAACCTCTCTCCTCAGCCCCCCTCCTCAACCTCTCTCCTCAGCCCCCTCCTCAACCTCAACCCCCCATCCTCATCCTCAACCCCCCATTCTCATCCTCAACCCCCATCCTCATCCTCAACCCCCCCATCCTCCTCTTCAAACCCCCATCCTCAATCCCCCCATCCTCATCGTAAACCCCCTCCTCAACCTCTCTCCTCAACCTCTCTCCTCAGCCCCCCTCCTCAACCTCTCTCCTCATCCCACCTCCACAACCTCTCTCCTCTTCCTCAACCTCCCTCCTCAACCTCCCTCCTCAACCTCAACCTCCCTCCTCAATCCCCTTCCTCTACCTCTCTCCTCAGCCCCCCTTCTCAACCTCAACCCCCTCCTCAACCTTAACCCCCCTCCTCAACCTCAACCCCCATCCTCAACACCCCATCCTCAACACCCCCGCCTCATCCTAAACCCCTATCTTCAACCCCTCTCCTCAACCCCTCTCCTCAACCCCTCTCCTCAACCTCTCTCCTCAGCCCCCCTCCTCAACCTCTCTCCTCAGCCCCCTCCTCAACCTCAACCCCCCATCCTCATCCTCAACCCCCCATTCTCATCCTCAACCCCCATCCTCATCCTCAACCCCCCCATCCTCCTCTTCAACCCCCCATCCTCAATCCCCCCATCCTCATCGTAAACCCCCTCCTCAACCTCTCTCCTCAACCTCTCTCCTCAGCCCCCCTCCTCAACCTCTCTCCTCATCCCACCTCCACAACCTCTCTCCTCAACCCCCCTCCTCAACCTCTCTCCTCAGCCCCCATCCTCAACCCCCCCATCCTCAACCTCAAACCCCCATCCTCATCCTCAACCCCCATCCTCATCCTCAACCCCCCCATCCTCATCCCCAACCCCCCCATCCTCCTCCTCAACCACTATCCTCATTCTCAACCCCATCCTCATCCTCAACCCCCCCATCCTCATCCTCAACCCCCCTCCTCATCCTAAAACCCCCCTCCTCACTTTACCCCTCCTCATCCTAAACCCCCCTCCTCACTTTACCCCTCTAATTACCTCACCCTCTCCCGTTCCCCTCACTTACCTCCATCTGCAACAGCTGCTTTTCTGCTCCTTCTGGCTGCGTCTTGACCCGGCCAATGCTAATTACGTGGCGCGCATGTGACGAGCACAGAGGAGTGGAAGAGCAGCTACAGATGGAGGTAAGTGAGGGGAAAGGGAGAGGGGGAGGTATTTAGAGGGGTAAAGTGAAGAGGGGGTTGAAGATGAGGAGGGGGGTTAAGGATGAGGATGGGGGTTGAGGATGAGGATGGGGGGTTGATGATGATAAGGGAGGGCGAGGGAAAGAGACACGGGGGGGTTAGAGAGACACGGGGGAAATAGAGACATGGGGGGGAGGGGAGAGTGACTTGAGTATAAGCCGAGGGGGCCCTTTTCAGCCTTAAAAAAAGTGCTGACAAACTCTGCTTATACTCGAGTATATACAGTACTTTAATTATTGATATTTGATATATGCAGCGAGCAATAGGCTGAAGAGCTAACAATCTGTTTGTATTTTGCGTCTGCATACAATATACATTTTGAGTGTTAGTGCCCTGCTTATAAAGTGTAATGAATGTTCCTAGTGTGCATCTAAATAGGCTGCGTGCGCGAGGTAAAGCCGTTGGTTAATTGTGTAAAGTGGCATTGTATAGTCGTAATGTTATTAATGTGGTACGCGTCTCGTGAGCATTTTCCGGCTTTTGTAATAGTGTATCTTGTACGTCGTAGAGTGATGTGTGAAGTGCTATGCATTTGGCTGTGTTTTGTGCAGTCTGGGGTTGTGTAGCCTTGTTTTAAATTTTTTCGTCAATTTTTTTTTCCTCGCTTAGGCGATTTTCGAGTGGCGAAAATCGTCTAAATCAAGTTAAATTCGCGTTCCAGCTCACTCACAGACATCCTGGCTGTTGCCTCATGCTGTCTGTGATGTTTTTGTAATTTTTGGGGGTGTATTTAGTGTGTTTTTCTTGTTTTTTGCTTTTCGTCATTCGGCCGCTAATCTCGACAGAAAAGGAGGAGAGAGAAGCAAAACATTTTAGGAGGAGGAGGAGAGGTTATTCAGCAGGAAGTCAGGGGTAATTCAACTGGAGGAGGAAGTCAGTGTGTGTTGTAGCTCAAGGGGGGGATATCAGCAGCAGAGAGATAATTAATAAGGAAATGAAATCAAGGGAAAACATAAGGAAAACATCGGTGGGAATCAGCAGGGAAAATGTGGGGAGAGTAGGAGAAAATGAAGGGGTGGAAAGCAGTGTGAGAGAGGTTGGTGAGAAATGCAAAATATAGTGTGAGTGAGTAATGTAAATTCTGTCTAGTCTACTTCAAAGTAAATAATAACTATGATCCATCTTAAATGTGAGTAGCCCAGGACACTTCCTTCATTACATGGATAATGATGTTACAGAAGCCAAGTCCCTTTTATGATAACTGATGTGGATAAACTCTGCAGTGTTAGCTTTTTAAGCACCCAAGTTGTTTACATACCTTGGGTGTTATGATTAGTTAGCTTATGGAGAGAAAAAGTTTGAAGAGACCATAAATTGCATGCACCATCTAAATACATATACGGTACATATATACTCTCTTTGCTGCAATAATAGATTTCAGTTCTTTTTTTTTAGAGTTAATATAGCAGGAGAAAGTAAATAGGGAAAAAACAGAATTAGTTTGCTTTAGCAGCAGTGAGGGAATACAGTTGGAGGAGTTACTGGACCATATAAAGATTGTAAACCCCTAGAGCCAGCGGTGAGTGATATATCATCTATAATAGTCTGATTGGATATGCAGCCGGGTGATCATGCAACTGGGCATTCACAGCATAGCCGTGCATGCGCAGTTGCTATGCAATGACGCAGCTGCATCGTTGCGGGTGGGAAGGAGGGGGACAGAGGGAGGGAGAGATGAGAGGGGGATGGAGAGAGAGAGAGAGGAGAGGGAGATGGAGAGAGAGAGGAGAGGGAGATGGAGAGAGAGAGGAGAGGGGGGTGGAGAGAGAAAGGAGAGGGGGATTGCAAGAGAGAGAGGAGAGGGGAGTTGCAAGAGAGAGAGGAGAGGGGGATTGCAAGAGAGAGAGGAGAGGGGGATTGCAAGAGAGAGAGGAGAGGGGGATTGCAAGAGGGAGAGAGGGGAGGGAGAGAGAGAGACAGAGCGCACACAAAGAGCAGAGAGACAGAGCGCACAGACTGAAGGAGAGCGAGAGAACACACACAAGAGGAGAGCGAGAGAACACACACAGAGAGGGCGCACAGATAGGGACAGCACAGACAATTGAACATCAAATGTGAAACCATCATTTATGACGGATAAGTTACTAGTTGATATATAATTGCTGCCAAAAATATATATAATGGAAAATATTTGCTTAGTTTAACTTTCTGGAGAGTGTGTATGTGATATGTAAACAGTGAAATGAAAATATGTAGAGGATGAACATCAAACTTTTTGGACCACTATAATATTGAATTGTTTTAATACAGACCATGAAATATTTTTATGGAAAAAGGGAAAATCAATGACAAGCATTAACTGGTGAAAAGGATTAATTCCTGGGATATATGAAGACCTAACCCAAAATATGAGGCCAATGAGTATATTGTGATAATAATTGAATGAGTTTGAAAGGGGTACCCAATTATTTAGAAGACATGAACATTTTTTTCAATAAATAGATATTCAGCTTGAGCAGACTGTCACCAATTTAAAATGTGGACATGATTACAAACAGGCATATAACAAAGATGAACATTATCAGCCTTATTAAATTGCGATCTGGCCAATTGAATAGGGCTCTTTATAAGCACACAGCATATTTTTTTACAGAAATTTTTACTTATTGAATTTCGATCCAAAAGCAAGGTCTTCACTAACTAAAAACTTCTGTAAAAAAAAAAAAACAACTTCTATTCAATTGGCCAAATCGCAATTTGATAAGGCTGTATGTGCCTAAAGTCTAAGAGATGAAAACTTGTGTACTAGAGCATTTTTTTTATCAAGATACTCCTGATCACAGGAGACAGAGATGTGGGCCATTTTTAGACTGCAGGGCTGCAGTGTGAGATGCAAGCAGAGACCTAATATCCAATAGAGGAAGTATGGATGGGGTGACTGCAGGAAGAGAAGTGTTTTGGTGTACAGCTGAAAAAAAGCAAGCAACAAAGGAAGAGTGAGAGTCTGGACCAGTGACATTAAACTAATTGTTTGGACTTTTTTTTTTGTTTGCTCCCCAGGGTTAGATGTGTTCGGTCCTGGTTAGCGATGGAGCTAACTCCAGTAATAAGGTAGTGCTCAGTAGGAGCTAGGCCTGTTATTTTCATGTCTTTGTTTTGTGTATTTCAATCTTGTGACACTGGCTGAATATTCAGTACATTTTTGAGATCATATTGAAGCCTCCTGTGTACTTGTGTTCCGCTATAATAGTTCCAGAAACACAGCCACAAATAGGGAGGAGAAGGTGTATACCGTATTGTCCAATTCAATTGATGTTGCTGTGAGATGGGTAAAAATATTTGAACTTCAAACAGGAAAGATGGGAATCACTATTTTTTAAATTTTGATAAAAAGATAATATGTCATTAATATATTATTTAATCTTAACAATAGCCTTTCTTTGCTTCTATGTTCTCCATAGGAACCAGCTCTGTCCCTCTCCAGGTAAATGGTCTGATAAACCAGTCGGTCTATCTATCAAACTACTTGGACCTGACACTTCCTGTAGAAGACGTTGACTGGCACTTTACACGGGATGGACAAAGAGTCAAAGTGGCAGAATTCAAGGATCTACATTTGAAGATAAAACACCCTCTATTCACCAATCGCCTGGAAGCAACTAACAGCGGCACAACATTACGGATCCTAGGACTGAGGATGGAGGACAGTGGGATCTTCACTGCAGACATTACATTTACTGACCAAACTACAAAGGAAGTGCCATTTAATCTCACTGTGTACGGTATGTATTTATAGAGATGCATTTCATACAGAACCAATTAAACTTGGATGAATCTGACATATTGCCATAAGCAGAAGCAAATGGACATACATGAATAAGAAACCGTTATATATAATTTTAATTCAAATTTCTTTTTTCTATTTCAAGGATTGTTGCAACTCTCAAAATGTAAACTATAACAATATAGGGAATTCACCTGATTTTCCAGATTTTTTTAAAAGCTATAATAACATTTCTTCTATAACATATACATTGCACCTTTTTATGGGACCACGTAAGTTCAGTTTATAGCAAAAATGGAAATGAAAGGAGTATATTAGAAAAAAGGGAACAATGACAGAGAAAAGTAAAGTATGTTTTTAAAATTTGTTAAAACATCAATTATTTAATGTTGCACAACAAAACTATTTTAAGGCATTTAAAAGAGCATTTTTAAAGTTACAAAAGGTATATTTGGCATTAAAAATATTATGGAAACCTGTTTAAATCTCTTTGAAACCAGCAGGAAATGCACAGAGCATACATACGCCAGATAAGTATGGCCCACACAGCTACACTACTGCAGTTAACTATGTGATTCAGTTTACTATGCTTTGAGTCCTTCATTTAAAAAAAAAAGAATGCACTGTGACATCAAATACTCTTTTTTTCAGATGCAACAAAGAAAAAATGTTTTTCACATTCCTTAATAATTCCTCTAAATGAAACAATCTGTCATTTCTAGGTGTGGTAACTAGTGAGAAAAACTTTACACAACAGTGTATCAACGCTGCTTCAAAGCTTGATTATAAATGTCATAAACTTGCATTAAAACATGGTCCTAATGCAAGAACATGAATCAAAATAAAAAAAATACCTTTCAAATAAGCACAGAATAAAATATAGCCAGAATGTAATACTTGTTATTTCTGAATTAATTATGGTTATTAATTATGATATTTCACTGCAAATTGTGTTGTTTCTGATAGCAAGAAAGATAATGATTCATTTAATATTTGTGTTCAATTAATATTTCTGCAATATTAGTAATATTACTCATAGAAGATAGATAAAGTAACATGGACCAATGCATTAAAATAAAAACATTACTTAACTGTGCATAAGATTTTGCTGAATATCAATTCATTTTCCATCTAACTAGAATATTGCCAGTATAATGCACATGATACCACCAGAAGACCTCCCCACGTTGTTTCATAACTAAAATAATCACAACTGAGCCTGTAGTTGACAGTATATGGGATTATCAGAAAAAGAGCTAAATTGCCTTCAGTTGGTACAGAATGCAACTGTGAGGTTATTAACAAACCAACGTTGCCTCTCTCACATACCTCCTGTTTTCTGTGCCCTATCCTGGTTCATCATAAAAAAACTTATTATTCTCAAACTTGGCCTGCTGACATAGAAAATTCAAGGTCCCATCTACCGGACAGGGCGCCTCACTCTATATACCACAACTCAAGTTCTCTTGAGTTGATGTAGAACTGCAAACTGGCCCCAGAATGTCTTTACCATCCTCTGGATCTAAGACTTTCATGTGTGTATAAAAAATATTCTGGAATTCTACAAAACATTAATTCAGACATGCACCTTCTTTGAACAGTCCTTTTCGTACAGGATTTTTATAATCATACCAGAGCTCTTATAAATTCCCTAGCAAATGTTGTTGTTGTTGTTATTATTCTTTATCTCTCTCTTGTCCTCTTCTACTTTCTTTTGCCCATATTCAATTGAGCAATTGAAAGTTACTGCAGCCCGTAAATTAATTGTTATTCAATTGGCGTCATTTAGCTACCCACAAACGATTTGTGGGTTACAGGCTGAAAATCGTAACTCCGACCCAAATAAGCTTTTGATCTTTCAAGCCTGTATATGTTACGATCGCAAACCGCTAGTCAATTGCTATAATTTCTCAAGTCTTCAAATGTTTTCACACCCGGAAATGGCAAATATAGAAGAAAATCCTATGACTACCAGATAGGACTCGTGCTTGTGAGGGAGTTAAACACCTGATCGTAGCACTGTGAATGTAAATAAAAAAACAATACTGCACTCTAAAAGACGGGAAATCCATGAAAAGCAAATTAATTGCAGAACAGTCTTAAGCTCGCAAATCTGTAAAACATTTTTTTACATTTTTTTTACGTTTAATTTCCATGTTATATCAATCTTGGTAATCAAGGTGTTAATACATATCAGGTCACCCACATGGACTAGAACAGTATTGAAATTATTTTTCATTATTTTTTACATTGCCGGATTGCGAGTCCGATCGCATATCTGACTTCAAAACGCTCATTGATTAACGTTTAAACACCATGTTTTACTGATGTCATGATGACGGTCTTGTTTACTATTGGCTGTTTCTGAATCGGTAGTTATGGCCTTGCTTAATTGATCATGCTCTGAAATGCTATTTACGGGTGCATGGTTTACGATTTAGGCTTTCGGACAGGTAGCTGGGGGCTTGAGCAATTGAATCGCTCTGTAACTGTTGCAATTGAATAGGGGCCTTTGAGTCCTATTATTGAATAAAAGCAATATATAAAAGCCCTAGAGTGATCCAGCCCTGAAATACCAGGCAATCCTACCCTGAACAGAAGAAACATCAAACCCCAGTTTTGACCTCTGTGGGCCTTGTCATTGAGATGCAGCCATACTAAGGCACCTTACTGACAGGGCCCACAGAGGCCAAAACTGGAGTTTGCTGTTTCTTCTCTTCAGGTTGAGGGAGACCAGACTGATATACTGGAGGATGGACACAAGTCGCTAAAAGAGGCTGCTCTCTGAGTAGGTAACCCGACCTATAGAGCAAACCTACTTAGGTATTATTTGTTCTCAGATGAGCACCTGCAAACAGTTCCTAATTTACATATTAATACAGTAATTTAGCTTGGAAAAAAAGACTTTGCGTTATCATGTTCAACCTTTTTAGATCTGTTCTAATTCTTGCATTATAAGAATTGTTAATTGATCCAGAAGTAGGCAAAGAAACAACAATTTATTGATATTTATCCTTTTCCTTCGTTTCTTATTTCAGAGCCTGTTCCTAAACCAAATATAAGTAAAGAACTACAAGAGAATACCTCAGACTGGTGTAATTTCACCCTTCACTGCTCTGTCCCAATCACTACATCATGTTGTTCCATTAGTTGGATGCGCAGACTTCAGGACCAGACGTATCAGTATTACAGAAATGGAAGCACAGTCCTAGTGGCATTACAGCCAGATGCATGGACTACAGAGTTTATCTGCTTGGCGCACAATCCTGCTGACCAGAAGAATGTATCTATACAGTTACCGGAAATCTGTCCATTTGCTAAAAGAAGAAAAGAAAAAAGAAATGGTGAGAAACACAGAACTATCTTTTGAAATATAAATTTGCGTCATTGTGTATCAGTCATGCCCTTCCTGTTGATGTGCCCCCAACTTCATTATGCATTGTTGAGGTGAGACACAGATCAGTACAGGTTGCTCAGTTCATAAATTTACAGTTCCATGATGTGTTTGCAGGCATTATACATATATAGAAAGAGGGAGAGTATGGAAGAAGCAGTAGAGTGAAAGGTAGAGAATGGAAGGCTGATATATTTCAAGGAGGGAGAGAATATATGGCCATGTTTAATGAGGAATGTGTTAATATGTATATGTGTGGGTATATGCAGCATGATTCTCTATCTATTTATCTATGTGCATATATATATCTATATATATTAGTAAATAAATAGTACTTCTGAGTTCACATTTGAACGTCTAAAACAAGTTAAAAACTTGTTTTATGCCCGAATACCGAGAATGCAGTTATTACCTGGGCAGGGACATGTGCACAACAAAGGCTTTCACGCTTGCAATCCATTACCATATCAAACATGGGTTCCCTTAAGCATATGCATGCTGTATCACACAGCTTTGAGAAATGCTAAGGTTGGATTATACACAAGCTAAGAATCCCACCCGCATACAGCTGTTTCAGGGTTACTGCCTCTCATCAGCGTGGGGCCAGTTCCTTATCTTGCATGGTAGATTTTTTGAGGAGGTAGTTCACCAATCATTTAATTTATGGTGGGCAAAAGCCTCCACTGTACAGTAAATAAAAAGTACATTTTTGCTCACATTTGAATGTCTAAAACAAAAAAACTTTTCATGCCCCAAATTTTGAGAAATACAGTTATTACACTGTATATATATATATATATATATATATATATATATATATATATATATATATATATATATATATATGGTATTGGATTGGAGAAATCTTTGTGGGATCATTTTCATGTCCCTGCGCATGTTTCCACAATGCAGTGCAATAACTGTATATCTCAGAATTCAGATCAACAAATACGTTTTTTTTAAATGATTTTAGATGCTCAAATGTGAACACAAATGTACTATTTATTTGCTATATAAATATATATACCGTATTTTTCCGTCTATAAGACGACCTCTATTTTTGAAGCCCAAAATTCAGAAATAAATAAATATGCTAATGTGTATTTTATAAGTTTTTATTGTGCTACACATATATTTAAGGGCACTTTCTGTCATGATTTTCACTGATTTCCATTCCTTGTGACCACATAACTTATTATTCAGTCGCGATGTGCAATTGCATTTCTCCGGTTTAATACAGGGATCACAAAGATATTGAGCTGGAATGGAAATCAGTGAAAATCATGACAGAAAGTGCCATTAAATACAAATGTAGCACAATAAAAACTTATAAAATTCACATTTGTATACACAAATGCCACACACAAGCTGATCAGCTCATTTGCAATGTGTATCACACTGTAATGCTGCATCTGGCTACTAGATGGCACTGTTTTAAGCCAAGGGAAAATTCACACGGATTAGAAATGCTTGTTCCAATTAGATTGCATTACAACACTGCTTGTGAGCTTAGAAATGTGTATGCATCCGGCCACTAGATTTAAGGCAGGAGAAAAGACACACATTTGGAAATGCATTGGTTCCAATAAGAGTGCATTACACTGCAAGTGTGCATAAAAACATGTATTTAATAAGTTTTTATTGTGTTACACATATATTTAAGGGCACTTTCTGTTATGATTTTAACTGATTTCCATTCCAGCTCAATATCTTTGTGATCACATCACTTATTACTCGTGATGTGCGATTGCATTTTTCCGGTTTTCACAGGCCCTCATCGCCAGGCATGCACGTAGGACTTTAAAACAGATTGAAGACTTCCTGAAAATGGCGCTCATTCCAGCTCTCGCAATACTGCCTTTTCAGGGTCCCTCTAAGGGTCCTCTGTCCAGTCAGATGTAAGTTGCCCCATTATGCTCCACCGATGGAGGATGGAAAAAAGATTGAAGATGCCCATAGCCAAAGTCAGTAACACTACCTAAGCCAGTAACACTTTACCTAAGCCAGTAACACTTTACCTAAGCCAGTAACACTTTTTACCTAAGCCAGTAACACTTTTTACCTAAGCCAGTAACACTTTACCTAAGCCAGTAACACTTTTTACCTAAGCCAGTAACACTTTTTACCTAAGCCAGAAACACTTAGCCGAAAAAAAACAAATTGTCTCAAACAGGATGAAAATGAGGCCGAAGCCAGTAACTCTTAGCCGCGGCCAGTAACTCTTAGCCGCGGCCAGTAACTCTTAGCCGCGGCCAGTAACTCTTAGCCGCGGCCAGTAACTCTTAGCCGAGGCCAGTAACTCTTAGCCGAGGCCAGTAACACTTAACCCAAGCCAGTAACACTTAACCCAAGCCAGTAACATTTAGCCGAACAATGCAGGCACGCAGGACCTCGCGATGTGTGCCGAAGGTTCTCATTGCAAAGCAACAAACTTGCGGATTTGACGACGCCTGTATTGACTGGCAAGGCCTGTAAAGTAGACTGGGGAAGAGGCTCGCAATGAGAGGGGAGAGGCTCACAATGAGCTCCAAAGGCATTCATTGAGAGCCACGCGATGAGCACTGAAGGGGCTCAGATTGTTTGGCAAACAGCATTGCCAGGCTTAACATTTTTTTTGCCGTCATTTTTGACAAGCAAGTCGCTAGTATGTTATAAATGACGGTATAATAGAATGTTATCTATTATTGTCTGTGCTCTCTCTTTCTGTGCGCGTGTCTCTCTCTTTCTGTGCGCGTGTCTCTCTCACTCCTTTCTCTCTGACCTGTCTTTTACTGAGCTCTCTCTCTCTCTCTGCGGGCTCTCTCTCTGCTCTCTCTCTCTCTGTGCACTCTCTCTCTCTGCGGGCTCTCTCTCTCTGCGCTCGCTCTCTCTCTGCGCTCTCTCTCTCTCTGCGCGCTCTCTTTCTTTCTGCACGCACTCTCTCTCTCTCTGTGCTTTCTCTCTCTCTCTGTGCGCTCTCTCTCTCTGTGCGCTCTCTCTGTGCGCTCTCTCTCTCTGCGCCCTCTCTCTCTGTGCGCTCTCTCTCTCTGCGCCATCTCTCTCTGCGCGCTCTCTCTCTGCACTCTCTCTCTCTCTGCGCGCTTTCTGCGTGCTCTCACTCTCTGCTTGCTCTCACTCTCTGTGCGCGTCTGTGCGCGCTCTCTCTCTGTGCGCGCTCTCTCTCTGTGCGCGCTCTCTCTGCGCGCTCTCTCTGTGCGCTCTCTCTCTCTGCACTCTCTCTCTCTGCGCGCCCTCACTCTCTGCGCGCTCTCACTCTCTGCGCGCACTCTCGCTCTGTGCGCTCTCTCTGTGTGATCTCTGTCTGTGCACTCTCTCCCTCTGTGTGATTTCTGTGCACTCTCTCTCTTTGTGTGCTCTCTGTCTGTGCACTCTCTCTGTGCACTGTGTGCTCTCTTTGTCTGTGTGCACTCTCTGTCGATCTCTGTGCGTTCTCTGTGCACTCTGTCTGTACACCCCCTCTCTCTGTGCGTTCTCTATCTGTCTGTACTCTCTCTCTGTCCTCTCTCGCTCTCTGTGTGCGCTGTCTGTGTGTGCTCTCTGTGTCTATACCCATCTCTCTATGTGTCAATCTCTTTGCATTCTCTCTGTCTGTGCACTCTCTCTGTGTGCTCCCTCTGTCTGTGTGCGCTGTTTGTGTGTGCTGCCTGTGTCTGTACCCCTCTCTCTATGTGTTGATCTCTGTGCGCTCTGTTTGTCTGTGCTCTCTTTCTGTATGTGCTCTCTCTGTGTCTGTGCTCTCTCTGTGTCTGGTCACTCTCTATGCGCGCTCTCTGTGCGCACTATCTCTGCTCTCTCTGTCTGTGCGCTCTCTCTCTCTCTGTGCAGTCTGTCTACTCTATCTCGCTCTCACTGTGTGCTCTCTTTGTCTGTGTGCACTCTCTCTCTATCTGTACCCCTCCCTCTCTGTGCCGATCTTTGTGCGCGCTCTCTGTCTGTGTGCTCTATGTTTGTGCGCCCTCTCTGTGTGCGCTCTTTCTCTGTAATTCTTTCTCTCTCTCTTTCTCCCTCTCTCTCTCTCCCTCTCCCCCCCTCTCTCTCTCTCTCCCTCTCTCTCTGTGCCTTTCTCTCTCTCTCTCTCTCTCTCTCTCTCTCTGCGCCCTCTCTCTGTGCCTGTCTCTCTCTCTCTCTCTCTCTGCGCCCTCCCTCTCTGTCTCCCTCTCTCTCTTTGTCTACCTGTTATTGTTCGTCTCTCTCACTGCGCCCTCCCTCTCTCTGTCTCCCTCTCTCTGTCTCCCTCTCTCTCTCTGTCTACCTGTCATTGTTCGTCTCTCTCTCTCTGTCTACCTGTCATTGTTCGTCTCTCTCACTGCGCCCTCCCTCTCTGTCTCCCTCTCTCTCTCTGTCTACCTGTCATTGTTCGTCTCTATCACTGTGCCCTCCCTCTCTGTCTCCCTCTCTCTGTCTCCCTCTTTCTGTGCCTGTCTCCCTCTCTCTGTATCTCTGTCTACCTGTCTCCCTCTCTCTCTCTCTCTGTGCCTGCCTCCCTCCATCTCTCTCTCTGTATCTCTGTCTACCTGTCTCTCTGTCTCACTCACTTTGCTGTTTGTTTCTGAAATGCAAATTGCTGTCAGCTGTTGTTAATTTCAGATTTTAGCCCCCCCAATTACATCATAACCACACCCCTTGATGACATAAGCGGGACACACCCGACAACTATATTAGTGATATGTTTGCTGTTTATCCAAACAATTAAAGCCTAAATGGTTCTTTCCTATCCACCAGTGTCTCTTTTTGATGCATAACCAACAGGTTATGAGCCCAGACACTAAAGGAAAACCACAAATAGGTAAGTGTTGCATCTATGATCCCAGTAAATACTGAGTGACGAAACAAGAGCTGCATCCAAATTACTGAAAGATGACAAGTGGTTCAGAAGTGAAATTTGCAACAGCAAAGCTCAACAATACCAACTACCAGCTGTGGAAATTCAAGATTGAAATGCTGTTATCCAAAGATGTCTTATGGCAGGTACTGGATACAACCCTGGAGAATGGGACAAAAAGAACAGGCAGTGGAGGATGATCAACTCATTCATATAAAAAAAAAAAACATTGTCCAAGGCTGGACAATGGCGCGGACATGAGAATGATATGCTAGAGATTGTGGAACAGCCACGTGCAATATGTGAAGACATTAAAGACAATCATGTAGTAGTCTTCCAGAGTCTCCCAGTGCACTTATAAATGCTCTAGAAACTAGACCAGAGCAGGAACTAAGACTAGAATATGCTAAAGGAAAATTAATTGACGATTACAACAGAAGAAAGGAAAATATGCATAAGGAGGAGAATGAGAGACCAGAGGTAGCTCTAAAGATGCATGAAGGCACAAGACAAAGTAAAGAAACCAGGGTATGTTTTCGTTGCAAAAAGGCGGGTCATCTGAAAAAGACTGCTCAATCTGGAAAGCTGAGCAGCGAAGGAAAGAGACACGAGAGATAAAACGACCACAAAGGAAACCGCACATGCATCATGGAGTGGTACAGTTAAAGTAACTCAGAATAGCACATCACATGGATGGTGCATCGACTCAGGGGCAACAAGGCACATGACAAGTGATGAAATGTTTCTTTACAGAAATTGATTATAGTGCAAAAGACAAAGTCTTCCTAGCAAATGGAAAAAGTATCACAGCGGAAGGTAATGGTCAAGGGTTCCTGAATTGCATCACACCGTCAGGGGGTAAGCAAAGCATCCTTGTAAAGAATGTTCTGTATGGTCCATGCCTAAAAGGAAGCCTCCGAGCAGTGAAAACTGATGCTAAAAATTGACTCGTGGTCCAATTCCAAGGCAATGAATGCCCAAGTCGGAAGGAAGGTTGAATGAACACCTGTACAAACTCATCACTGCAAGCGAACAAGCCAAAGCAACAACTTATCATGTACATGATAAGTGTATCCAGCTGGGGCACAGAAGATTGGGGAATCGAAACTCAGAAACCATAAAGGATTTTGCAGAGATAGCTGTCAGTAAGAAGACCTAGCAAGATTGCCTTCGGCTTATGAGGGAACTTTTTGATGTAACCATAGAAGATGCAGATCGTCTGTTCACTTACGGCAGATTGCAATGGAAAAAGAAGAAAAGTCAGAAATGTGAATGTATTCCTGAGCTCACCCTAACAATGACAGGGTGAGAGCATTAGGAGTACCTGCGCTGGAAGAGAGCGAGAGAACAACCTGATCTGGAGCGCCTGGCTCGGCATAAGAATTCAAAAGGGGAATGGCGGCGTGCCTGGGATATGAAGAAGACAGAGAAAATGCTTGAGAATGACCTCCTTAATGTTAATACAATTCCGGCTGGACCGTGTTTAAGGAGAGGTCCTGGAAAACTGGTTAGAACATCTGGTGATAATTCTCCTAAAACAATTTTGGCAATGAGAAGTAACGCACAAGGAAAAGACAGACTGACCATCGGAACTAAGAGGTGGGGCAGCATGGAGGGGGTGATGCTTTATGCATTTTGGAAGAACTTTCCACACAGGAAGGCTTTGATTGCCCAGATAATGCTGGACTTCCTATTACTGATACAGAAACTCTCAAGTGTCCACAAGAGAAGACACATGAAGGAGTCCCAGAGATATACCACTGTATAAAACAAAAGTGCCCACAAGGAAATTTGGGAAAAGCAGTGAATGGTTTTAGGTATCCGTATACTGGCATCACAGATTCCTGTTGTGAGTTTATAAAATGTTCTGAAAGAAGCAAAACACAGAAAGGGTCCAGTGGCACAGAAAACATAGCGGAGATTACTCCCCATTACAAAGATGGAGGGCCCTGTCTTTGAGCTGGGAATCCAGTATCCATTGTACTTTCTCGAAGCACATTGCAAGATTGAAAACAATCTAAAGGTTTTGGATGTGGTACAGGAGGGTGACAAATGCAGTGTGCATGTTAAGGAGGCAGGTTATAGGCTTCTTTAAAAAGGTGTGTTTTTAGTAAGGTTTTGAAGGATTTGAAACAGGAGGATAAACTGGTGGAGCGAGGCAGGGAGTTCCAGAGAGTAGGGGCAGAGCAAGAAAAGTCCTGAAGGCGGGAGTGAGAGGAGGTGATGAGAGAAGATTGAAGAAGGTCATTAGCAGAGCGAAAAGGGTTGGTGGGGTAGTATTTGGAGACGAGAGCAGAGATGTACCGGGGTGCAGTGTTGTTAAGGGCTTTGTAAGTTAGGGTCATGCGTTTACATTTTATTCTGGAAGCTACAGGAGGCCAGTGGAGTGATTGAGAGAGAGGTGCTACAGACACGGAGCATTTAGTACGGTAGATGAGTTTAGCGGAGACAACGGGTGGTGGGCAGGCAATTCAGAAGTGAGTTGCAGTGGTCAAGATGGGATATGACGAGGGAATGTATTAGAATCTTAGTTGTGTCTTGTGTAAGGTAGTGCCGTATTTTGGAAATGTTTTTTAAATTGAAAAGACACGATTTTGTTAGTGCCTATATGTGAGGAATGAAAGAGAGGGCAGGGTCCAGTAGAACCCAAGACAACAGGCTTGGGAGGTGGGAGTGATGATGGAATTGTTTACAGTGAGAGATATGTGAGGAATTGACGCTGTAGTAGATGGTGGGAAGATTAAGAGTTCGGTCTTAGACAAGTTGAGTTTGAAATGGTGGGTGGACATCCAGGAGGATATGCTTGAGAGGCAGTTGGAAACACGTGCTAGAAGAGAGGGGAATAGATCTGTTGTTGAGAGGTAGATTTGAGTGCCATCTGCATAGAGATGATACTAACATCCAAAAGATTTTATTAGGGTGCTAAGTAAGGATGTATAGATGGAGAATAGGAGGGGACCTAGGACTGAACCTTGGGGTATGCCAACCGACAGATGGTGATGAGAAGAAGAGGTGCCAGAAAAGGAGACACTAAATGTTCCATCTTGTACGTATGATGTGAACCATGGGAGAGCAGTATCTCCGATTCCAAGGGAGTGGAGAATTTGGATTAGTAGAGGGTGATCAACTGTATCAAAGGCATCAGAGAGATCCAGGAGAATTAGAATAGAAATGTTATAAATGTTTGCTGTTTATTCAGACAAGTAAAGCCTAATATGGTTCTCCACTGTGATTCTCCACAACTAGTACATTTGCATGTCTAAAATAAGTGAAAAATAAATAGTGTTTCCACTGTACTCTGGGAAACCTGATAGCGATATTCACTTTGTTTTGCTCTTTAAATAGTAAAAACATCTTAACCTATCCCCTTTTATAGCATATGCCTGCTGTTAAATCACATTTCTTGAGAATAGCACACATTAGATATGCTTGAGTAACATAACAGTAACATTCAATTTTTTCTATAGACCTCATCGGTCTGGGGATGGTATCTAAATCATGCTATGAATTTTGTGATAATTCTACTATCCACAAATATATTAAGCTAATGGTTGTCAAATATATGATGGGATCCCTTCGCAATACAGATCACTGTACTCAAAATAGTACATCCGCAAGTCTAAAACAAGACCGAAAACTTGCTTCCAGTTCAAAATCACAAGAAATACATTGTCCCCATTGAATTTTGGGAATCTGGCTGGGGCATGTAAACAAGCTTGCAAACATTTTAACATGGCCCCTTTGCATTTTTGCTGTTTATAACATAGCTTCTGATTCAAGCATATGTCTAAGCTACCAACAGATAGGGAATGGAAACGAGAAAGTTGTAGCTCCTATACGGAGTGGCAAAATAAAGCAAGATATTTCATATACCGTACTTCACTAAAATGTATAGAAGAAATGAATTTTGATTGGATTTTACCCAGTATTTTGTGGTAAAATAGGTGCCTCGGCTTATACTTGGGTCGGCTTATACTCGAGTATATACGGTACTTCACTAAAATGTATAGAAGAAATTAATTTTGATTGGATGTAGAGATCAGTGATCCTTTACGTTCCAGGTCTTTGGATATGGATGTTTTTGGAGTTAGATATTCAAAAGAACATATAGAAAACTTGGACCACAATGGTTCTTTAAAGCAATATATCAACACTTATTTTACCTCATTAAAAATAATAAACTAGTACAGTAGCATCTGACAACACTATCATTTTCAATGTAACTTTTACTTTGCCGACCATAAATACTATAACTATTTTTACATACGGTAATTAGAGTCTTCAAAACTGAAAAAAAAGGAAAAATTATGAATGATTAAAATGACATTCAGAGTGTTATCAAAGGAATAAAGTATCTATTTGCTTAGCTTCCTAGAAGGCTTATGTAATTCTACCTATATCTATTTGCCGCAAAACACCCCTCCCCACACAAGCCGCTTCTGACGCATTTCGCCTCGAAGATTAATTATGCTTCACATACAAAACTGTTTATTCTTTTTTCCCTTTTAAAATTAGAATGACTAAAATTTAAACATTACTACAGTATCCTATTTATATTATGCTATTTTTAAGAGCTTGACAATGTGGAAAATGTTTTTACATAATTAGAGCCTTTCATTTTCTAAGATCTGTATTCACTTGTGTTAATAAAACATAATTTTCAAATAGTTCCTGACCATGGCAGAATAAAGCCTAACGAATAACGCTGCAATTCAAGCTACAGTAAGACTAGCAGTGCAAGATGGAGTCCTCCTTGACACGGTCATCTAAATATAAGATTTTCTCTATAAAAAATGCTTTAATGTTTCTGTCTTGTATAGTTGCTGCTGTTTATTTTGTTATATACTTCAAAAGCACATAAAGATATAATTTTTAGAGCCCCAAAATGAATTGTTCAGAAGTGCACCATTTAATACTTCTTTCTTTCTTTCTTTTTAATAAACTTCAAATTCTTTTTTTTTTTTATAAAAAGAAAATTTATTTGATCATCTGCATTTTAATCTTATTTATTATCAATGTAATTTTTATAATTATTATATTTTTTTTAACTCGTTACAGGTGCTGACCGCGGCTATTACTATTGGATTTCAATTTTGGTTTTCATAATATTATTATTAATACTGAGTGTTATAATATACAAGTGGAAGAGAAATCATAAAGGTAAATAACTCATTGTACTAACACTTGTGAAAAATTATCTGTACAGGATGATACTATCTTTTAGAAAAAAGAGGAATGCAAGAATAAAAGCTCATGGTTTGAGGTGATATATTTAGGAGGAAAGTGAGAAAGTAATATCCTACAAAAAAAGTGGTAGTAAAAGAACCACTGTAGTGCATCACTATGATAATAGTTTTCATAGGGCCTCATTCTATTAGCGGCCGCAGCCGTTGCGGGGCCGCAAGGACCGGCCGCAAGCTATTCGGCTATTCTATTCCCTTACGGCCGGGGATTCCGGCAGGCTTGCGGCCGGTGCCTTGCTATCTCTTGCGGCCGCACGCGCCGGAGGAAAGCCTTTGATCTAAAACGGCCGCAAGAGATTTGCACATAAAATAGCTCAAATAAAGCCATCCTGCACTTTGAGAAGACTATAAAGGGATTTTAGGTGTTAGAAAAAATAGCACATAATTATCCTGTACTCAAATCCGTAAAATATTTAATTTTTAATATCCGTAAAATATCCATGTAAAAAGTCCAGAGTGCTTGGAGCACCTCAGACACACCCACGCCGCAGCCGGAAAATAAACAGTTAATTTGAACTCGGGTTTGGGCAGATGTGCAAGCTTGAGAGTGGGTTACTTTTAATCCTCATGTCCCCCAATATGATCCCTAGCATTTACAGAGCTGTACAGTGCAGGCTTGAATTTATTTTTCAGTTTTTAGATTTCTGCGCTTACGGCCGGTTCCAAGATATGCGGCCGGCCGTAAGAGGAGATCCTTGTGGGGCCGTATAATAGAATCGCGAGTTAACTGAACCCCCGCAAGGAATCGCAGCCTTACGGCCGATTTACGGCCGGTAATAGAATGAGGCCCATAGTGTGTAATGCTGATGTAATCAAGGGGCGTGGCAGTGATGTCAGCAGGGGGTGGAGCCTTAAAGCAGGAATTAATAGCAGCCATGATGCAGTTCAGAGACAGAGAGAAAACACAGCACATATATATATATATAGAGAGAGAGAGAGAAAGAAAGAGAGAGAGAAACAGCACAGAGACAGACAGCAAAGTGAGAGAGAGCCAGAGCAAGGAGAGACAGACAGCAAAGTGAGTGAGAGAGACAGCAAGGAGAGACAGACAGCAAAGTGAGTGAGAGAGACAGCAAGGAGAGACAGACAGCAAAGTGAGAGAGAGAGACAGCAAGGAGAGACAGTAAAGTGAGTGGGAGAGGTACAGAGAGAGAAAGAGACAGACAGCAAAGTGAGTGAGAGAGGGAGGAGAGAGGTACAGAGAGAGAAAGAGACAGACAGCATAGTGAGTGAGAGAGGGAGGAGAGAGGTACAGAGAGAGAAAGAGACAGACAGCAAAGTGAGTGTGAGAGAGGGAGTGAGGTACAGAGAGAGAGAGCCACAGCACAGACACAGATGGCAAAGTGAGTGAGAGAGGTACAGAGAGAGAAAGAGACAGACAGCAAAGTGAGTGTGAGAGAGGGAGTGAGGTACAGAGAGAGAGACAGACAGCAAAGTGAGTGAGAGAGGTACACAGAGAGAGAGAGAGAGACAGCAAGGAGAGACAGACGGCAAAGTGAGTGAGAGAGGTACACAGAGAGAGAGAGAGAGACAGCAAGGAGAGACAGACGGCAAAGTGAGTGAGGGAGGAGAGAGGTACAGAGAGAGAGACAGACAGCAAAGTGAGTGAGAGAGGGAGGAGAGAGGTACATAGAGAGAGACAGACAGCAAAGTGAGTGAGTGTGAGAGAGAGAGTGAGGTACAGAGAGAGAGAGCCACAGCACAGACACAGATGGCAAAGTGAGTGAGAGAGGTACAGAGAGAGAGAGACAGCAAGGAGAGACAGATGGCAAAGTGAGTGAGGGAGGCAGAGAGGTACAGAGAGAGAGAGACAGACAGCAAAGTGAGAGAGGGAGGAGAGAGGTACAGAGAGACAGAGAGATAGACAGCAAAGTGAGTGAGAGATAGGGAGGAGAGAGAGACAGACAGACAGCAAAGTGAGTGAGAGGTATAGAGAGTGAGCCACAGCCCAGAGACAGACGGCAAAGTGAGTGAGAGGGGGGAAAAGAGGTACAGAGAGAGAGAGAGACAGCAAGGAGAGACAGACAGCAAAGTGAGTGAGAGAGGTACACAGTGAGAGAGACACAGCAAGGAGAGACAGACAGCAAAGTGAGTGAGAGAGAGGGAGGAAAGAGGTACAGAGAGAGAGAGAGAGAGACAGCAAAGTGAGTGAGAGAGAGGTAGTAGAGAGGTACAGAGAGAGAGAGACAGACAGCAAAGTGAGGGAGAGGTACAAAGAGACAGACAGCAAACTGAGTGAGAGAGAGCACAGACAGCGCACAGAGGAGTGCACAGACAGTGCAGAAATATAGTGCACAGAGAGTGAGCGCACAGAGAGAGTGCACAAACAGAGCCACAGAGAGGGAGGGGTACAGAGTCAACAGCACACACAGACAGAGGGAGCGCACACAAACAGCACACACAGAGAGCGTAAGTGAGTGTACAGACAGAGCCTAGAGAGAGCGCACAGCCAGAGTGCAGAAGAGAGAGAGAGTGCACAGACACAGCACAGAGAGAGAGAGAGAGTGCACAGAGAAAGAGGGAGGGGTACAGAGTCAACAGCACACACAGACAGACGGAGCGCACACAAACAGCACACACAGAGCGCGAAAGTGAGTGTACAGACAGAGCCGAGAGAGAGCACACAGCCAGAGCGCAGAAGAGAGCTCAGAGAGAGAGAGTGCACAGACACAGCACAGAGAGAGAGTGCACAGAAAGAGTTCACAGACGAGAGTTCGCACAGACAATTCAAGATAACATTGTATAATACCATCATTTATTGTATAATACCGTCAGTTACTAGTTTACAAATAAAGCTCATACATTTGTTTGTTGGGCACAGACTATTAAAAACAGTATGCATTTAAAAAAATAGAGACAAGTTAATATTTGTCTTATTTTTAAATTGTCTGTCTGCTATTCTCCACCTCCCTGTACCTTGTCAGTGGGCTTGGCCAGCTGTGTCTGGGGGCTGGACCACCTTTAATTTATAAATTCCCTTAATTAAATTCCCTGAATGTATAAAACTGTAGCCCGTAATGTAGCCTGCAAGACTTACGGCTATAAATTGGCCCCCGTAAAGCAACCCGCCAACGGCTTGCTGGTAAAAGGGGAAAAAACCTACAGGATGACGAAATCTGAACTTCTTGGCTGCAAAACCTGTGATCTGTTACATTGTAAAATCGCTACGAATCCACTGGCGTTCAACCCCGTAACCCGCAAATGGAGCCAAAAAGCTAACGGGTACTATAGAGCAGCTGCAAGGGGGTTATAGTGCTATCTGTAGAACTGTAAATGCAAATATACACACACTATTGTACTTATAATTAAAGTGAAAGTGATTTTAGGTATTAAAATTAATAGCACAACATTCTCAAGCTGGCAAATCTGCATTATAAAATACTTTTTTATGTTTAATTTCCTGTTATATCGATACTGGATATATAATGGAACTCGCATGGACTAGAATATCATATTTACTGATCATATAATAGTTGTCAAACTACGAATCGTCATCACGCTTTGCGAGCTCGCTTCGCAAAGCGTGCTCGAAAGAACTGGGACGCAGGTCGGGCTGCATATGCGGATCCTCGCAAAGCGCATTTGCGGAGGTGGAGGCTCTACGCACCTCACAAGCGGTTACAAACACACACAAAGGCAAGACTTTGAAAAAAAAACATCTAACACGCAATCAATACATACGGACTTACACAAAAAAATACGAGCCGCGGGACTTAGAACGAAAACTATACAGACTTGCACTAAAATTACAATACGAACTCGCAAAAATACGACCTTAACAGTTGAACCGCGCGCTCCTGAAAACATTAAAAAAACAATAAATACACACAAAAATGGCATAAAATCCTTACCCACACCAAGGGGGGCACCCAGGACCTCTGCAACTGAAGTTACACCTCAATTTAAGTCCAAATTCCCTAGTTTAGACACACGAAAATCCCCTAAGCGAGAGAAAAAATGGCTGCCGAAGAAAACGAGGCTACAGGACCCTAAAGCCGCAAAACACCACCAAACACATACGGCTTGTCCAAAAAGGCGTATGAGTTAAAACATATACTTTTAGCAAGGACGCTAAATCATCCACACCCGCCTACCACATACACATCCGCCGCCATTGTACAACACTAACTTACACAATGCGGAAGTACACAGCTACCCTAACGGCTTCCCCTCGCGCACGCAGCCTATTTACACTACACACTGCACACATTGCTGACACTTACACCTCAGCTCCACAACATTGCAAACCTACATTGTATGCTGCAGGAACATCAAAACAGATTGTCAGCTCTTCAGCACAATGCTTCCTGCATATATTACTTACACAGACGTAAAGTATATTCATTTATTAATTATTTAATTAGCATGCAAAAGTACATATACACAAAAAAACAAACCCTATCGCAATAAACACAAAACCCATTCACAGAGCACCTCACAACGAGCACCAATGCTGCTCATAGCACACAAACTACACCAGGGGACAGCCTTGCAATAAGCGCAAAAAGCCAATCTGCGCCGACCTTACAATGACAGCAAAAGGGCCTCTGATAAAAAAAAATACAACAATAAAGAGCCTCGCAATGCGGACAAAAGGAGCACATTGCGCGCCATGTGATGAGCGCCAAAGGCACTCAGACCACCAAAAAAATAAATGTTTGTGGCAAACAGCATTATCTGCCTTACAATTTTGTTGCCCCGTCATTTTTGACGGGCAAGTCGCTAGTTTATTAATATTGCATTACTTCTGGAATGCAGGTCCGATCAAAACTCGTAATTGAAACCCGTAAGGCTTTGAAATCCAACCTCCATTTTTCAGGGACGTAATGATGACGATCTCATTTACCATTTGCTCTGTCTAAACCCATAACTACAGGTTTGACTAATTGATCATGTTCACGGGCGCACATGCAACGCGCGCAAGAATGGTTTACGGGTTTGTGTCTCTGGCCCGTAGCTTGCAGCCTTGTTCAATTTAATAGCTCAATAACACAGCCAAATTTCAGGCCCGCAGGCTTTGCGGGTGTCCTGTTGCCGCTACGGGGCTTTGAATTTAATGGGCTGTAAGATTGATGGAGTTTTTCTCTTAAATCTTGCACTTCTGCAGAATTCAACTACTATAAATTAATTCTTAACCTCTAAACCTCTGCCCTCAGTCTTGGAAAGTAAATCTGCTAGAGAGGTTAATATCCAGGCCTTCCAGGCCAATGTATTGCAGACTACAATTCAACAAATACACTGGCAGGTTGC
Organism: Discoglossus pictus; assembly: GCA_027410445.1. Taxonomy (NCBI): domain Eukaryota; kingdom Metazoa; phylum Chordata; class Amphibia; order Anura; family Alytidae; genus Discoglossus; species Discoglossus pictus. The sequence continues at coordinate 276,101,560 of CM050168.1, read as the reverse complement.
AGAGGGGTTCTGCAGGTTTATACTCATCTACTCCCATGTTCCTGTCATGTGGAGTTCCATAAGACTCTATTTTATCTCCAATGTTGTTTTCTGTATACATTTTACCATTGAGAGAGATTATCAGAAGACATGGCCTCAACAACCACTGTTATGCCGATGAAACACAGCTTTATCTCTTCTTTGACCCAGATACAGAATATCCAACCTTTGCTCCTAATATTTGTCTGGAAGACTTCAAGGCTGAATGAGTAGGAACTGGCTGAGGTTGAACACAGTAAAGACAGAAGTACTTCTGGTGGGTCCCTGTCGGTTGACAGCAACTTCCCTGGCCAAACAGGAGTGGACCTTCAGTAAGACGATTTGCAGCTGTTGAAATCTGTACAAGCGCACAACCTTGGAGTTGTTCTAGATTGGGATATGACACCAAAACATCAATTGTAATCTCTGATAAAATACTAATTTTTCCCTTTAAGAACATAACCAGCATAACACACGTGATACTCACAGTATACCTCCTTACTTTGGTTCATGCTTTTATAAAAATCAAAACTGTACTACTGCAACTGCCTTTATTTAAGACTGCCAATTAAGGAGCTACATGGCTTATTGCTGATACAGAATGAACCAATCTTGTTCCTGCCACATAACACCTGTCCCCTGTGCCCTACCGTGAATACCTGCAACAGACCACATATATTTCAAGCTTTTCACAAAATCTATTCACTATCCCCAGAATCTCGTCATAAACCTTGGGGACCCAAGCTTTTATGTCTGCCAAAACCAATATTCTGGAACTCTGTACCATGCTCAATCAGAAATACCCCTAAATTGAATATTTTCAACAAAAAAAAATGAAGACTTTTCTTGCTTTCAAATAAGTTATAATATGATACAAATTGTCATTTGACTTTGAACCTACTTGGTTGCCTCATCTACTTTCATCCAACGTGTCTTCAAGTAACCAACATAATCATTTCAAGATGCACCTATTTTTTATTTATTTTTTGTCTTGCTCTGTTAGACTCACTTGTCATAGTTTCAAATGTATCAGAAAAAAAACGTATCTACTATACAGCATAGTCCCAAACTTTCTATATTTGAAAAAACATTTTTTTTAGTTTTATATGGGTAGTAAAAATATTTCTTTAACAAAAACTTACAAACAACCTATCTGGTTCTTATATCTACCCATATTTTTAATTGTTCATATGTTAACCAACAAAAGTTTGACATACCAAGTTTTTCTTTAAATTGGAAAAAAGGGAGAAGTTTTCTATCACAAAAAATCACCAAGTATCTGAGATGACTTAATTAAAAGATTAGAATTTATAGATGTTTGAATTGATTTAATAATACTAGAAATTGGAGATAGTAAAATAGGAAAAGGAATATATGAGTGCTTTTTGTTGATACGTTACCAAAAAATGTGATTTGACTTAACTATAGATGAACCTTTCATTAGATATTTGGCAGGGAATTTTTCATAGAAAAGCAAAGACTTTAAGTCACAATTCATAAGTGAGCTTTCAATTTGTTGCCATGGATATTTATTGTTATGATCCAACCATTTCAAAACTTGTGATAATCTAATGGCTTCATAGTAAGGTTTAGTTACTGGGTAACCAATACCACCATTACAAATTTGTTTTACCTTAATTGATCTATTTAGCCTAATGTGTTTACCAGAGTGTATACATTTGTCAATTAAAGATTTAAAACATATAAGCAAGACCGTTGGAAAGGAAATAGAAATAGATTGTAAAATATAATCGATTCTTTGCAAGATAACCATTTTAATAGTGACCACACTGCCTGAAAAAGACAAGTGAATACCACTCCAAGCTTTTATGGACTTTTCACATTGGAGAAACACTTTACGCAGATTAATAGTAGGCATCTTACTGATATCTTCACAGAATGTGATTCCTAGATGTTTAAAAGAGTTTAATTGTCAGTTATATGAGAATTTTGTCTCCAATTCTTCCCTATTCTTATTCGAGATGTTAATTGTGAGAATCTCAGATTTTGAGGCATTTAGTTTATAGTTGGATATGTAGGAAAAGCTAGAAATTAATTGTTCCAAATGATTCAAGGATTGACTGGGCGAGGTAAGGGACAGAATAATATCATCAGCAAATAAGGTAGTCTTGTGCACTCTCTCCCCCACCCTCACCCCTTCAATATTATATGAATTTCTAATGGCTAAAGCTAATGGTTCAATCAGAAGATTAAAGAGAATGGGGGAGAGAGGGCATCCCTGCCTTGTACCATTAGTGATTTCAAAACTTTGAGAAAGAAAATTGATACCAGCGACTACAGCTGAAGGAGCAGAGTAAAGAGCCCCTATTGCATGTGCGCCAAAATTACCGAAACCCATTTCCTTTTTCAGAGTCTAAAGAAATAAACAGGGTGGGAGCACAAGAGCACTTAGAAATAGATATTAAATTTATAAGTTTTCTGACACTGTTAATTACTTTAAATATTGAGATGACATTATATTAACTGACTTATTTAATTTTATTGAAACGTATTTCACTTTGTTATTGTTTATGTACTGTTTTATATGTAAACTAAACTGCATTATTTTTATGTTATCTTTTTTTTATAATGAATATACTTTCACTTAATAAAGGTGAATACTACATGCTATATATCTTCATATTTCAGTTGCAATGGAAATAATATATAGTAACTGAAGATAATTAACATCAAAGCTGCATAGAAATGGATACAAAATGTTTTTGCTCTGACTCGTACTTGGAATCGGGTATAACTACCGCTGGTCCACCCAGAAGATATATATATATATATATACTAGTAGTTTGCCCGTCATAAATTACAGTATAATATTGTGTTGAAATTGTGTACCCTTTCTCTCTCTGCGCCCTCTTTCTCTCTGCACCCTCTCTCTCTCTCTGCACCCTCTCTCTCGCTCTGCACCCTCTCTCTCTCTCTGCACCCTCTCCCTCTCTCTCTGCACCCTCTCCCTTTCTCTGCACCCTCTCCCTCTCTCTGCACCCTCTCCCTCTCTCTCTGCACCCTCTCCCTCTCTCTGTGCTCTCTCTCTGTGTGCACCCTCTCTCACCTTGAGCCCTCTCTCTCTCTCTCTCTCTCTCTCTCGCTTCCTCTCTCTCTCCTTCCTTCTCTTTTTCTCTCTCCTTCCTTCTGTCCTTTCTTCTCTCCTCTCTCCCTCCCTCCCTCCTTCCTTGTCTCTCTCGCCTTCTCTCTCCCTCCCTCTTTCATTCTCTCTATCTCTCCCTCCTTCTCTCTATCTCTCTCCTCCTCCTTTCTCTCCCACTCTGTTCTCTCTCTCTCTCTCTCTCTCTCTCTCTTGCTTCCTCTCTCTCTCCCTTCTTCTCTCTTCCTCCCTCCTTTTCCCCCTCCATCCTTCTCGGTCTTGCTCCTTCTCCCTCTCTCTCTCTCTCTCTCTCTCTCTCTCTCTTTCTCTTTCTCTTTTTCTCTTTCTCTTTTTCTCTCTTTCACACACACTCGCAGTACAACAACTATATATATATATATATATATATATATATATACACACAGTAAAATCGCGGTAATCTGGCACCTAACTAACCGGGACTCTCACGCAACCGGCATCAATTACCCATTTTAAAAAACTTCTGATAAACCGGCATAACCGGCACTATTTGGCAGTTCGAGACTGCACAAAAAAAAAAGTGTTTACTTTTTTCCTATTTGTTCTTTCCAGCCCCTTTTTTCAGGGACTCCCGATTAACCGGAAACTACACTTATCCAGCAATAGGGAGTCCACATGGGTACTGGATAACGGGGAGTTTACTGTATATATATCCCCAGGGCCCTCCATTCACTATCTCCACCACTGCTTGGAATGAAAGAAAATTCAAATGAAATATAAATAGAGACTTATGGAGAGCCTCTCCCTTGGGGTTTTCTTATCTTGTTTCAAATTCAAAAGAATGGGGATAAAAGCACATAGTTATTGCCCCTGTTTCTGGAAAAACATCAGGACAGAGAAGGAGACAATAGCCCTGTCCCTGGCTCACCTTATTATACTTTTTCTACACTATAGTCTAGTTACTTTTCATACAAACATGTTTTATAATATTTCAAACATTATCTTTAAATGCGTGATATAACATTTTGGACCACATTCGCGTTTTAACCTACATCTCCATACCATGACCAATTGACCTCAAACCACATAATAAACAGTCACCTTCAGTGGAAAATCCTTCTGACTCATTCGTTGTCCGCCATGTCTTTATACTGCATTGTCTTAAACGCCCACTGGTGCACTCAGAACAGGAACCTTGACTCCATTGTATCAGTATTTCCAATGTCATTGTCTATTATGCATATCTTATCATTGTCGTTTTTTACAGTATCTCATGTATTTAAAATATTATAAAAAAAATATAAAGTTCTAAGAACAATAATAATATTTCAATTAAATGAAGCTTGACCAATTTCTTGCATGTATATTTAATTTTGACAGAACCTTTCAATCCTACAACACCAGAAAATACTGACGTTCTATATACTGAAAATAGTGAAGTTCTATATACCGTGGTTCAGGCAAGTCCTCAGGTTTGCAAGCAGGTGGGAGAACTTTTGATTTTCCTTTTTTTTGGTAGTGGCTTGTTTAAAGGGCCACCATCACTCTTCAACAATGTGCCCTTTTGGCTCATTAATTTCTCCCTGCATCTAGAAAAATCCTGTCTGGCTCCTACAAAACTGTCTCGCAGCTGTGTGCTAAATATATTTTTGTCCACCCCTTAGCTATTTTTGTTTCCTGCTTGAAAGACTGATGACTTATTGTTTCCCCTCTGTCTCTTTTGAGCTTTTTCTGATATGTGCACTCATTTTCCCAGAATGCTGTTCTGTTTGGCTTTGTTAATGGTTTCTTCCTATCACGTGGCAATTGCTTAAGCAAAGATTGAGTTGGAGCCATGATGATGCCTTCTGTTGATGCTTGTCCTATAGCCGCACCACAAGCATGTAACCATTGGGTTATTGAACACATATAGGCTCAATGTTATACATTTTCCCAACCAATACACAATATATGGAACACTATTCTGACCAATATGAGCTGATTATACAACATTCAGCCAATCACATTTTATCCAAATGAATTCACAGTAGATTTAACACTTGGATGTACCTCATATAACATACACCAAACTCTTCCACCAAATCACCCCCATATAATACAGTCAACCTCTGAATAAGATCATAAGTTTCCGTGTGCATAATTTATAACCCTTCCATTTCATGTATATAATTGTGCATTTTATTTCCTTTTGTGTTTTCCTATTATTGTGTATTTTTTAGTTTGTGATATATATAGGTGATACCATGTCTCTGGCTGTTATAATGTATGTACTAATCAAAAGGGTTTCCAGAAAGATATAAATAAACTAGTAAACAGGACCACAGTAACTCAAGAAAAAAGGCATTACTTTGTCAAGTATGTACCAAACTAATAATACGAGCAGCTGTGTTAGACATGGACATAACATTTTTGGGGGGAAATTGACATGTTTCAAGACTGTTTATGTATATAAGACTCCATTGTATGTTTTGTTACATTACAGCTGGTTCATGAGGGTGAGTTTGTTGGCTGTCAGTGAATGGAGGTGTAGGAAATAGGAATCAGGGATCCTCTGTTAAGATAATTAGATAAGATTGAAATTGATACCACACTACTTCCCCAACACTCTCTGAAACACATATTAGGAGGGAGCAGTGTAACCTGAGCAGCTGTCCATGCACAAAACACTTTCTAGTGGCCATGCCGTATCATACTGCAGTTGTGGTATGCCAATTTAGATTATGAGGAAGAGAGATAAGGATTGTATAAAGCCTCAGTGGCATCATTGAAAATAGTAATTGTTTAAATGCCCATTAAAAGCTTAATAAATAGTTTTTTATTATCATGCCCTACCTAACTATTCTTTAGAGAGTCCTTTATAAAACCAATTAGGTGTATCTGTGATTATTATTCATTCTACATGACTCTTCTTAGTCACTTCTCTCTGTGAGAGTTAACTAATGGCCCTTGATAAGGATACTTAGAGAGGGAGGACCTGTATAGTTTATGCTTAAAATTCCCAACTTTCAGGCTCAATGATTTTACACTTCCACCCAACTGCAATTATATTTATTCTGTGACTTTAATTTTTTCCAATAACCGAAGCATTTGTTATATGACTAGCAGCAGCTGCAGGTTTCTGTAGAAGACGTTGCTCTTTTTAATCTCATTATCTGTTTACATGAAACCATTGGGCTGCATCTTCTCAGTATCATTTAAGCCGTCGTTATTGACCATCTGTCCTTGTTTTTCCCATTAGGCTGGCGTTGCATAGATACAGAACATCCATTAAACATTTAATTGCTGCATTTGCCGGTGTCTCATATCTAGGAACTATATTTACCCAAGGCTCATAATGCACCAGAAATAGAGTTTCAATCATTGATTCAAATGAAAGCTTTGAATGATCAATATTTGATGTGCAAAATACATTTGATCAGCTTCTACAGCAGTGACGGACAACCTGAAGGACCTCATAGGTGGCCTCTGAGACCTTGATGGTGCTCTAAGCCTTTTTAAATTACCCAAATCAAAATGGTAAAATTGCTTTAGGAAATTAATTAATTGATGATAAAGTTGTAGATAATGAGGAAAAGTATTTAGGGGTGCAATTTGGTATTATTTGCTAGTTTTAGAAAAATGTAACGGACTGTGTGCTGTTGATGCTCGCCAATGCTAGAGAAGAGGCTGGGGGCGCATGTAAAGTAAGTGCCAAATACAGACTGTCTGTTACCCCCCACCATTCTCCAGTATTTCATCAGAAGTAGCAAAACAGTATTAGTTATATATTCTAGAAACTTAATATTAACCAGATTATAGAAGATGCAGTTGATACTTACATCCGCACAATAACCCAATAACAACTAAGACGTAGGCAACACCAATCAGGTCTGCCCTCACGTCGGTACCAGTGTATGGAGGCCCACAAAAGAGACGCTATTAGGGATCCTGAGCGTAAGATGCAAGAATAACTTCAACAGGTTGAGATGAGTTAGGTTATATCTCGGTCTTCCCTCAGGAGCATGTGTTAGGCACCATACACTCCCTCACAGGATCAGGGTTACTACAGATGGTTCCTGGAATATTTTTTTTTTTTGTTGGGCAATAAGCCAATAAGCATTCTATATTGTTGATATCCTATATAAAGTACCTTGTTTTATGATACATAATGCCTGTCTCCCTTATGAGTCATAGTGAAGTGTGTTTTAACATGTTTTGTTGCTTATTATATTGAGTGCTGCGGGCATGATACATTGTGAAACGTCATTAATATGCGTGGCTCGTGGCTCCAGTCTCCAATCCTTAAGCCAAGTAATTAGATCAAAATCACTAAAGCCAGGATCTACCCACCTATACATAAGCAGAGATTCCCTTAAAAGTATACTATAATGCCTTATTTATAATAAGCCCATTTAAAGCACTATATTTGATATTTTCCAAAACATTTTTAGAAAATACATAAATCCAGTATTGTAGATATAAATGATTAGATAACGTTTGTATTGACTAAGGCAGCCATTACCTAGTCCAAGTTGCCTGTTTCAGTTACTTTCTAAGGCCCTCATTCAATTGCAATTTGGCCAATTGAATAGGGCTCTAAATAAGCACATAACAATATTTTTTTTAAATAAGTTTTTAGTTATTAAGCATCTTTCCAAAAGCAAGGTTTTCACTAACTTAAAACTTCTTTAAAAAAGATATGCTATGTGCTTATTTAGAGCCCTATTCAATTGGCCAAATTGCAATTGAATAAGGGCCTTAGAAAAGTGTGTTCTAAAATAATGTACTTCCCCTAAGTCCTACTGGAAAATAGGCACTAAAGGTTGCCATATTTCAACTGAAGTATATAACATTGTATTCAAGTTCTTCTCTGACTTGTACAACTAGATCAGAATAATTGCAAATACAAGGACACTCAGCCCAACAGAGGTTGGTTTCATCCTTAAGCACATTAAAACCTTCCATACATTGTACTAGCCATTTTCTCCACAGCAGATTTTTCCGGCCATATTCAGCATTGGAAGTGTGGCTCCTTTATGCTAATTTACAGAGTACTTGATAAGGGTATGGGATGATAACCTTAGAGGGGCATTGTTTGTCTCTACAGAGACAGACAAGCAGATTTTAATCCTAATTAGCACATCAAATCCACTAATTAATATTTTAAATACTTTAATTCGCAGAAGAATACAGCAGAAAAAATCTGATTAACTCGGGAAAGACTTATTTTGTAATGAAATGACAGGCACAATGTGTAGCTAGTTTGTCATGCTCCTTAATAATAGCAAAAAAACAACTTCATTTTGAAGTGAGAGTCCTTTAATAAGGGATACTTTATATATATATATATATATATTTTTTTTTTGTTTGTTTGTTTGTTTGTTTCACTTGTTGACTGATCCTGGGAACCGACTACAAAATTACAGATCTGGCCATTTGTATGACAGATTATAAAGATAAGGACATAAAAAGAGGAAGCGATAAAACACAAGGGTCCTCATTCAATTGCTATTTGGCCAATTGAATAGGGCTCTAAATAAGCACATAACATATGTTTTTAAATACATTTTTAGTTAGTAAACATCTATCCAAAAGCAAGGTCTTCACTAGCTAAAAACTTATTTAAAAAAAAATATGTTATGTGCTTATTTAGAGCCCTATTCAATTGGCCAAATTGCAATTGAATGAGGCTCAATGTGTTTTAACCAACCGTCGAGGCTACAGGAAGCACAGATCAAAAAAAGCATAAATGGAATAAGATTTGTTTAAACATGTATTTGTATATATCTGCCAAGAAAGAACTATCAAAGGGCTGCTGTAATGCACGAACATTGAGTCTCTGAGTCTCTGTGACCTCATGGACCGTAACACACCAGGCACATCTTTATGTCCATGGTCATGCTGATCCACTTGGTTTCCATGGCAGAGATACTGTCGTGGGTTGCCAGTTCCTTCTCCAGTGGGCCACAGCACACAGCTCCTGGTATTCCTTGGTGGTCTCCCATGCAAGTACCGACCAGGTCCAACTCTGCATGGTTTCAGGATGGTGTGACCTCTTGGTCCCTAACTGGAATCAAACCCAAGCTGCATCGGTGAAAGCAATGAATCCTAACCACTGGGCCACCAGGGAACCTTATAGTGGTCCTTTAGTAGTAGCTAATTATAAGGAGCAGATATATAGATATATATTTAAATGGTATCTTTAATTTATGTGGCAGCCAAGAATGGAGTTTCCCTGTACCCTTTGTATTCATCAATAAAAAATACATGGTAGTATTAATACTTCCTTCAAGTACTTTCATCGGGTCACCGAAACTGCTTGCCTCATTGTAGCTGGGTTTACGTATAGGTGTAGGTTTGTATGCTTTATTATAGACATCTTCTGTGCTCTCTTCTGCATTTCTGTTTCAGTTTGATTTACATGTTCTAGACCAGCTGGCCAATCTGTGCGTCAGCATCATGGGCGGCTTTCCCGTAATTAATTGGCTATTACTGTATAAGGCTTGTTTTATTTTTGGAAATTTATCCCCTTGAAGCCTCATCTGGTTTAGTATGCCGGAAGAACAACACATTCCAGGCAGATATATACAAAAACACATTGAAACAATTCAGTGTTTGTGTGAGTTAAAGGGCTAATGTAGCTCTGTAGTCTGGATTTTCTTTTCATGTCTTTATAGTCTTTCATATAATAAAACCATAAACAGGACATGGTAATCCTATATTTAATATATACTCTTTGGAAGAAATACACTTAACAATTAATAACAAATAGTCCACATATTCAAAAGATCAAGAGAGATCTAAAAAGGTTGAACTTGATGGACTAACTCTTACTACTATACTATTAATAATTAATTAAAAACGAATTCATTAATAACTAATCCGCATATTGCAGATCAGAGGAGATCTTAAAAGGTTGAACCTGATGGACTGAAAATCCTATTTTCAACCTCAATTACTATGTAACTTAAAAATAGTCTAAATGTTCTTAGAACGTAAAAAAAATACAGCCTCTAATTAATTTTTTTATAGGAAATTATTTTACTTTTGAATCTGTCAGTTTGGTTCCTTCTGAACATCTTCCTGAGGTGGATGGAGTCTTAAAATGGGAGTCTTAAAAAAAGTCTACACAATGGGATTGTGGCAACTGAAATTGTCAGATGACAATGAAAGCTCAATACACCACACCGTATGAGACACCCTACTGAGAAAGTAGCAGAATTAACTGAGAAACCAGATCCCTGTTATAAATAAATAATATGGTATAAAAGTAAGGCTGTATTTAATTTTTTTATTTATTTGTGCTTATTATTTTTCCAATTATTAAGCTTAGTTGTTTGAAATGTCATCAACAATCCAACTCTGTAGTCCTTTAAATGCTAAGAAATCTTTATTTATTTATTTTTTATTTCCAGAATCCACATAATCCTGAGCAGAGAGCTGACAATCAACCACATCTAAAGGTTGACACTATCTACACAGAGATCAAACGACCGATGTAAGGTCCTAGGAGACTACCCCATCTGTACAAGTCTCCGTACTCCAACTGGTACTCAATTTAATAATATTCTTTACAAATCAGAAATTGCGGATTTATTTTCTATGCGTTGTTCTTTAACTACCATTTCTTGCCCTTGATATTGAGATTTTGTCCCTTAAAAAACGTCTGCTTGAGAATGAGAAGACTATTTTTTTATTGAACCATACATTATTTACTTTAATTATACTCGGTTTCTGGTTATTTTTGTGCTAAGGCAACAGTAAAATCACACATTTTCTGATTCACATTTCAAAGAACATATTTTAAATATTGGAAAAAAGTAAATATTATTACATTTTTATTTTTTTATCTTAGTTTTTAATTAAATAAGAAAAGATTTTATATTGTCCAAGCAATCAGACTCAGCACTGTTACCCATCACGTGTACCACCCATCACGTGTACCACGGTACTCTTTTGGTTTACGCCTCTTTTGTGAGAGTAGAAGAAGATAAAGCCGTGATTTTCTACTCAAATTTGCACTAATATACTTTCCTTGCCGGATAGAAAATAAGGTTGCTGGACTTCAAATCACTTATTTTGCATCTAAAAAAACTATTTTCTAATATATAAAGCAGGCATGAATGGCAGATTGGCCTTTATTGTACAAGACAAATTTTTATCTGCAAATCAACAATATTCAACAAACCAAACCATACAGATAAAAACTATTTGTTATTTGCAGTTATTCATCTCGGCTGCTTCACTTTAGTGCAGATTATTTTTTTAACCTATAATTTACCAACTGGATTAACATTAGAATTACCTAAAATTATTGCATTTAAAGGTTTTCGAGTTTCCATTGAACCTGTTAATGCAAAAATGTATCTATCAATGTTATTTCTCCAGAGCTCCAAGCACTCATAATGTAAATAGGCATGCCTTATATATTATATTATTGATCTCTGAGAACTTTGTTGACCTACTGGGTGTTGCTATGGAGTTGAAACGCTGTCTTATTTTATTATATGTTGCTCACTTGCTAAATGTATTACCTTTACCAGATTACTTTTTTTGTTTATGAAGAACCTCCATTAACTTTGAGTGTCCTATATTACAATTGTTTTCATACTTTTCCACCTAATCATTTTTTATATTGAGCGTGAAAATGCTGTTTAATAGACAAGAATGATTTATAATGGGTAATTTAGCATTATTAATGCGATAAACCCCAATAATAGGACAAACAATATGATAATTCTAATAATTCCATTATCCATAAAAATCATGTATCTAAATATGATTCTACTAAATCACTGAGTAAATGGTGTAGACGCTCCTTATCACTATATTTTATTTTTCCTATTACTTGTTTTAAATTAGGGTGTGCATTCTGATTCCCATAAGTATCTGAACCACCTGTAGCTGTGCTGTTAATATGTCCTATTCCATTTATTATTTAAACTTTACTGAATCTCTACTTCAGGCTAAGAGCATAATTAATCAGGAAAAAAGCCATACAGCTAATTTTTTATTAGAAAAAAATAATTTTGATGGCCTTCTGGACCCCATCCATAATACATTGGTGGAAGTTGTGTGTGTGATAGAGGGATGTTTACATGTCCGGAGAACTATAGTTGCATTAAGTGATGCAAGGGCCAATGAGGGGCGAGGTATATTTTCAATTTAAGTCTTATCCTATTATCAAAGACTCTGCAGCTCTACCATTTACCTCCTCTCCCCGCTGTCCTTCCACTGATAACTGCAAACACCGTCCTCAATCATCCAGCTCTCTGGAAGTGATGTAACAAATACAAAATGTCCTATACTTGTATAATTAAAAAAATTATGATTTTTCTAAAGACAATGGATGAGGTATACTTGTGAAATACTCAAGTTGCAATATTTACATTATGATTGAACATTATGTTTTTTTTTTCTTTTTCCTCTATCCTATGCAGGAAACCTCTTATACCTTGTAGTCAGCTCCGTGATGTCATCATGGAGGAGTGGAAGAGGACTCCAGTGGCAACCTGTGAAGCTCTGGTGATCTCCATGCCCATGAGGGTTAAGACAGTGCTGGCCACACAAAATATTGACACTTTGGGCCCAATTTGGACATTTCCAATTAGGGGTATACTCACTTTTGTTGTTTAGACATTAATGGCTGTGTGTTGAGTTATTTTGAGAGGACAGCAAACTTACACTTTTATACAGGCTGTACACTTACTACTTTATATTGTAGCAGAGGGTCATTTCTTCAGTGTTGTCACATGAAAAGATATAATAAAATATTAAAAATACTTAAATACTTAAAAAAGTGCAGGGTGTACTCACTTTTGTGAGATACTGTGTGTATATATATTTATATATATATATATATATATATATATATATATATATATATATTAGTGAATTGCTTGTAATGCTGTTTGCCACGCAAAGTAGGGCGTTTGGTCATCTGAGTACCTTCGGCGCTCATTGCGAACCTCTCCGCTGGTGTATTTTTGGTCGTCTGAGCCCCTTCGGCGCTCATTGCAAGGGCCGCACTGAGCAGCTTTGGCGCTCATTGATAGCCTCTCCCCCTGTGTAGTTTTGCTCCTCTGAGCACTGTGGGCGCTCATTGTGAGTCGCTCTCTGAACGCCTTCAGCGTTTCTTGCAATCCTCTGGCCTGCTCCTTTTTGTATTTTCTTTATATCTATTTTTTAATGATAACTAATTAGTTAATAAAATCATAAATTAATATACTTTACCTATTTGTAATTATTATATGCAGCAAGCAATATCCTGAAGAGCTAACAATCTTTTCTGATGTTCCTGCACCATACAATGTACATTTGCCAAGTGTCAGCAATGTGTGAAGTGTGTAGTGTAAATAGGCTGCGTGCGCAAGGGGAAAATGTTTGTTTAGCTGTGTAACTCTGCATTTTGGAATAGTAATGTTATTAGTTGCAAGTTAGTGTTGTAAAATTGCGGCGATTGTCTAGGCGTTACGTGGAAATTTTGAAGTTGCAAATTTGCATAATAATTCAAGAGTAATATCATATCAAATAACAATGCCAAATATCTCTTAAATTATTTACATATGGGAAAATAGCTAGTACAATGTATATGTAGCTTATTTAAAATATGTTGATGTAGAAAATGTATAAATGTATCTTTATCTAAATATTTCTATGCATTTTTGTGCAGACCAGTACAAGTACAAGCTTTTCTCTAAGGTAGTCAACCATTAAAAAAAACGTTATCTTCTCAGGCATGCTTGTACACATAAAGAGCATATTGTCAGCGTAGCTTGCTCTTTATCTCAATATTTATGATTTATAGGAATGTTCCTGATTCTGTTTCCCTGTAAATATTTCAGTATCTGCTGTACAGCTCTGTTATTATATACAACTAGTGACTTGCCCGTCAAAAAATGACGTCAATAAGATTGTAAGGCAGGTAATGCTGTTTGATTGAGACATTCATTTTGTTGGTGTTCCAAGATCCTTTGGCGCTCATTGCGAGGCTGTTGATTGTTGTATTTTTTTCTGATAGGCGCTTTTGGTGTTATTGTTTGGTCGGCGGTGATGTTTTTTTTGGGCTTCTTGCAAGTCTTTGTGTGCTATGAGAAGCGTTGGCAGTCGTTGTGAGTGGCGCAGTGTATGGCTTTTATGTGTATTGTGAGAGTTTTTTTTTGTTTATATGTTTTTTTGTATGCTAATGAAATAATTAATAAATGAATATACTTTACCTATTTTGAAGTAACATTGTGCTGAAGAGCTGGCAATCTGTTTTGATGTTGCTGCAGCATACAATGTCGGAGTTGTGGAGCTGAGGTGTAAGTGTCAGCAATGTGTGCAGTGTGTAGTGTAAATAGTGTGCGGGCGCGAGGAAAATCCGTCAGGGTAGCTGTGCCCTACCGCATTGTGTAAGTTAATGTTGTAAAATGGCGGCTTATGTGTTTGTTGTGTGTATTTATTGTGTTTTTAATGTTTAATGTTAGAGGTTCGGGCGCTAAGGTCGTATTTTTGTGAGCTTGTAATGCTTTTTCTTCTAAGTTCCGAGGCTCGTATTTGTGGATGCTAAGTCCGTAAATTTTGCGGTGTAAGTCCCGCCTCCCGCTCATTGCAGCCGATGTGGGAGCCTCCACTTCCGCTTTGCGAGGGTCCGCATTTGCGTGCCTAAAGTTGTAGGGGGTCGTAAGGATGAGTGCCTATGGCGCTCATCAGCAGCGCAAGAAGTGCCTTTGGAGCTCCTTGCCAGCAACTGCGGACCTCGCTTTGCGAGGCTACGCGAGACTGCAGCGTTAGCAACAACTTTTGTCAACCCGCACTGCTGACAACTATATATGTGATTCAAAATACATTTCAATTATTCTAATTATTAAATTATAATAAGACTTATAGGAGTTTTACCTGCCACTAGAAGTGCTTAGCACTATTTACTTCAAGAACTTAATGTTTATAACATAGTGGAGAAAATAAATGATATTTATTTACATTTATTTACAAGAACAACAACGCGACTTGGACATTTAAAAACAATTAAAAAACATTAATGGGATAAAACATCCCCTTTTTTATTGTCTGTTTGTAAGGTTTTATTATAGAAAATGCCCTTTGTGTCTACTGGATTGCATTTGGCTCAAAGCATTAATTCATTCTTTTTCAATGCAGTTCCAGGTGTCTTTTAACTATAATAAGTGACCAATAGATATAAGAGACTTTTTGTTTGTTAGCCAGGGCAACAGAGTAAAATTTAGAAAGAAGGTGTCTTTCAACTGCAGTACTTTCATTAATTTCTCTTTTTATTATGAATTAGAAATTGTACTCTGCCACCATACTTCTGAATTGGATTATAATACTCAGAATATTAATTGCTGGGATTGTATTTAACATCCTTTATATACTACCTATATGCCATTTATTTCAAATAGCCATAGGAATTCTAAGTTTGCTTCATCTATAGCGTACTTCATCTAAGGGCTCTTATTTTTAGAGTGCTCCTGATATGCCCTGTATATTCGTATCTGCTAACTTAGTCTTTATAGCGTATAGCTCCATGCCGTCTGTTTGAACTTTAGACGTCGGCGTGTGACGTCTAAGGTTTGACCCTGACGTACGTTTCAACGCAGATGCGCCTTTCTCAAAGGGGAGGAAGGCGTGTTGTTCCTATTGCAGCATATTTATAGCAAAACATGGGACATTTTAATCATAGATTTAATGATGAATAATTAATCTAATGACTAAAGAGGAAGGACATATGATATACAATAGATTATAGATTATAGTTGGGAATAACAAAGGGTATTTACAACAATAACAGAAAAAAATATGTAGCCATATGTTTATGGTTATAACAATTCTGAATCATAAATAGTATTTTAATGATAAATCATCATTACTTTATATTATGGAGTTGGAATAACTAAATGTATCAGTACATACAAGTGCAAAGTGATGCTGATGAATATTGTGATGCTGATGAATATTAATATATTCAGCTTAAAAGTTATTGCCTTAATGCAATTTCTCCATTTAATGGTGACTTAATTTGAAATATTAAAAATGAAGAGATGTAAAGATATTTAAGTTATAAATTCTTCTCAAAACAGTATAAACTTTTATTAAGTGAAGTGATTAAGGGGATGTGGACTTTTATTAAGCACAGTGATTATTAATTGTGACGTGTATTTTATTAGTATGAACTGATAAGTTATGGTGGTATTGGGAGTGAAGACTTCTTTAAGTTCTCTATCTAATAAAAGAAGATTCCAATGTTTTGAGAAAATATTTTTAATTTTTTCAGAATTCTGTCCAAAAGTGAGGACACATCTTACCGTTTTTTCATCTTTTTTTCCTTCAGTTCTCAGATTTTGGATACTGATCAGGTCAGTCCTATTAGTCTCTAGAGACAATTTATAGGCCTTTTTCAAACACCTATTGGGATATCCTCTATTTTTTAATCTTAATCGTAATTTGTTTGCCTCTTCTTTAAATTGGTCTATTGTGCTGCAGTTTCTCCTTATCCGTAACTCTTGGAATTCCTCTTTTTATTAAATTACAAATATTTAGTTATCTATCAGGAAAGTGTGCTGAGGATGACATCACAATGATGTCACTGAGAAGCAGGCCTAAATGCCAAGACATAATCTTGTGCATGATCATTTCATACTGCCTCCTAGTCAGAGCTCTTGAATATTGCTTTTCTGAATCATTGAATAGAAATGTATTAAAACTCCATGCCTGATTTCCATTAGTGTATCTTTGTATGAGCTGAGTGGACAGTATTATTATTATTATTACTTGTAACTTGCCAGTCATAAATACAGGTTTCATATGTTATGTTCAATTGTCTGTTCTGTCTCTCTCTGTGCTGTCTCTATGTCTCCTCTGTCTCTCTCTGTGCTCCCTCTGTGTGTGTGCGCGCAATCTCTCTCTCTGTGCCCTCTTTCTCTATCTGTGTCCTCTCTCTGTGTCCTCTCCCTTTCTCTCTCTCCCCTCTCTCCCTCCCTCTCTTCCCTTCCCTCCTCTCTCTCCATCTCTGCCTCCCTTCCTCTCTCTCCCCCTCCCTTTCTCTTCCTCCTCTATCTCTCCTCTATCTTCTTCCCTCCCACTCTGACTCCTCTCTCTCTCTGTTCCTCTCTCTCCCTCTGTCTCCCTCACTCTCTTTTCCTCCCTCCTCTGTCTCTCTCTGTTCCTCTCCCACTGCCTCCCTCCATCTCTCCCTTTCACCCTTCCTCTCTCTCCCCCTCCCTTCCTCTCCCCCGCCCCCCCCCCCCCCCCCCCGCCTCAGCGCTGTCGGTCCATGCATGTGCTATAAAATAACAGGAATCAAAGGTGGATGTGTGAAAGAGCTCGTGCAGATAGAAACGGAAAGTTGAGAATCTCCATATTTCACATTCTACTGCAACCACCCTGCAGGTTTTTTAGGAAAGCATGAGTGATGTTACCACAACAATGTCGCATTAAGGGATCATAATTTATAATCTGATCTTTTATTTCCTAATGTATACATTTGTAATATAAAACATGTTATATGTATATGCTATTTATTATATTTTTCATGTGTTTTTATACAAATAAAATCCTTACATTTTTTTTCTGTTTGTTTTAATTCATTTGAGATTTCAGACTAATTTACTTTAAGGTGAATAAATCACAAGTAATGTAATTTCTTGTTCCCTTCTGCAATATGTGCCTGACAAGAGCCCACCCAGTTCCTGCCTTTGTTTAAAATATAAGCTCTATCCCTCACGTGACCTTTTTTGGAAATGAACCTTAGATGGCCGATTAGCAAAATATTTTTAAAGGGCGAGTTCCACCTAAACTTACTTAAAGGGGCATGGAAAACGTGTTTTCTTTGTTTAATCTCAAACAGGGTGTTTGATAATGTGTCATTGTGTATTTTATTTTTTTAAATAATGCTCTCAAAACAGAAAAAAAAAGCAATTCAGTTTAATTGATATGGGAGCTTGTCTCTGTCAGCCAATGAGCAGTGAAATAGCTGTATGGAGATATAAGTTCTATTTAGGTACTAATCATGAATAACAATTGCTTTCAATGATTTAAAGTACAACATCCAATATTAATCTTCTTCGCCTCCTATGATATAATGCATGATGTTGGAGTGGCTCTGGCTGAGAGTCAAGTCTAAACGGCTTTTTAGCCTCAATAGAAAGGGGATAGCTTGTGTCTAGATAGTGCTCCTCGTGGCAACACACTATCTCCTCCTGAGAAGATTATCAGCAAGTGAGGAGCATTGTTTAGATACAAGCTTGCTTCAAACCGGCACAAGTGAACCGGATAGTGCCCAATGTATTGTTTTGCTAATATATATCTGTGTTGTGGTTCAAAGGAAGTTATATATTTATTTCTAATTAAAAAGAGAATTTAGGGTTATCATGGATAATTAGAGAGGCAGTATTGATCCAGGGAGAAGTCCGGTCGCCGGTGTCTTGGATCCGGAGGGATTTGATTTTTTTTTATATATTTTTTTATATATATATATATATATTTTTATACAACTAATTAATTAATAGTTAATCCGCATATTGCAGATCGGAGGAGATCTTGAAAGGTTGAACTTGATGGACTGAAGGTCTTTTTTCAACCTTAAATACTATGGGCCTCATTCTATTATCGGCCGTTGCGGGGCCGCAAGGACCGGCCGCAAGCTATTCGGCTATTCTATTCCCCTCCGCCCGGGATTCCGGCAGGCTTGCGGCCGGTGCCTTGCTATCTCTTTGATCTAAAACGGCCGCAAGGAAATCGGCCGTAAGAAAATCCTATTTGCAATTCAATTGCTCCGGTAACCCTCTCTGCAAGGCTAAAAACGAGCCGCAGCTTACTTGCAGGAAAGAGGTCCGGCTAGCACCAATTAAGCACGAAATATAGCCCAAATAAAGCCATCCTGCACTTTGAGAAGACTATAAAGGGATTTTCGGTGTTAGCAAAAATACCACAAAATTCCCCTATACTCAAATCCGTAAAATAATTTTTTTTTAATATACGTCAAATATCCATGTAAAAAGTCCAGAGTGCTTGGAGCACCTCAGACCCGCCCACGCCGCAGCCGGAAAATAAACAGTTAATTTAAACTCGGGTTTGGGCTGATGTGCAAGCTTGAGAGTGGGTTACTTTTAATCCTCATGTCCCCCAATATGATCCCTAGCATTTACAGAGCTGTACAGTGCAGGCTTGAATTTATTTTTGACTTTTTAGATTTCAGAGCTTACGGCCGGTTGCAAGATTTACGGCCGGCCGTAAGAGGAGATCCTTGAATCTTAGCCTTACGGCCGGTTTACGGCCGATAATAGAATGAGGCCCTATGTAACTATGTAACTATGTAATATATGCTTAAAGGACTACTGTAATTTGCGAAAAACGTAACATGTTGCGAGGTATTAAACAAATTAAAAAAACAGCAAAGTAAATTGTGAGCATAAAAACATTTTTGAAAGAAGAGTAACCGTTTTGGGTCATGGAGAATTCCGTCTTGCACTGCTCGTCTTTCTGTAGCTTGAGAGGGAGTTTATCCAACTAGGACTTATTGTTATATGGTAGAAGGCTACTAAAGTGGTGATCTTTCAATTGAATATGGTTCCCACCATTCCTCCATGATATCTAATCATATTAGGAACAAAGACAAAATGTCTCTTGCCTCTGTACCAACAATGGACCAACAATTACAAGCTCTCTATAAGTTCTCATATTGGTCTTTACTTCAATAATTCATTTCTCAATATTCCTTTTGAGATTATAACATCTAAAGAGCGCTAAGGAATAACTTGATATTATTTGCTTGGTGCAGTGAGAGTTATATTACCATCTGTAGGATGACTTTGTGTGTATTATATTACATATATGGTATAATTTGCATGCAGGTGAGCATATAATAATGGCAGTTGTCTCAATGATTAATGATGGGCTTAGTACAAAGAACAAAAAACATAAAAGCGTTGTATTTCATCTCTAAATGATTACAGTATGTCAGTTGAAAATGAAATATATTAAAAGGTCGAGTGAAGGGAGTTTAGAAAAAAAAAAAAATCATTGGTATTGAGTTAATCATTTATATTTAATTACTGTTTACCGCTCACTTCCTCTGTTAGAAACGGAAATTATAAAAGATATAAGATAAGCGATAAGGTCAAACAAACAAGAGAAAATATAAAATATAGCATAAAACATGGAAAATTGCACTCCAGACCTATTTTTTATTGTTTTATTCTTTATCAAAAATTAGATTTACTTTTTTATCCTAGCTTTGTCCATAATGCAACACAATGTGGCAAAACAAAACATACAGTTTAGTCAATTCAATATTCCTCTCTTATTAAGCCATTTTACCCCAAACCACCCTGTGAATAGATGCGAGAAGTGTTTATGTTATTGCAAGTAATCATTATTATT
The DNA here is from genome assembly GCA_027410445.1 of Discoglossus pictus. Lineage (NCBI taxonomy): Eukaryota > Metazoa > Chordata > Amphibia > Anura > Alytidae > Discoglossus > Discoglossus pictus. The sequence goes on along the minus strand of CM050168.1, from coordinate 276,081,105 downwards.
ATCCCTAATTTGTTACGCACCAACATATTTTGTAGAGCAATACAGGGGTTAAGAACGAGGCGAAAACAATATTGACATATTGTAAAATAATGGAGGGCCCTGTAGTTTAGTTTAAAATCAAACATACACAAAAGCCAAAGCACCGGCACAAGACTGAAAACTCGCACACTTACAATCTGAAGGGTTTGGTGTTTTTATGTTATTAAAGTCCCCGATTTCAGGGTATAAGGCCCTGATTGAGATTTTTGTTCCCAGAAAAATGTGGTCCATAATATATATGGATATGGATTTATGGGCATAGATTTATCCTTAGTGTAAGCAAAACCTTACCTTTAAGCAGATAACTTACTGCTGCACCTCTTTTCTTGTTCCCCCCTATAAGTATCCAGAGTACATACTCAGTCCTGCCCGCTGTAAGATGTGTCCAAGGTCTACTGTATGTATGTCCAATGTATGTGCCAAATCCAGTCCATTGTGTATACTGTTCAGTATACAGTATATATGCATATTTCTATTTTCTTTATTTGTGAAAGCTTTAAAATTTGTGTTAATAAATAAACCGTAATAACAAATATTCATAATTATACACTGCTTTATTTCCTCCACCAAGTTCAAACAGTATATTTTAAGACATCCTTCCATTTTCCTATATAGACAGAGTTTTTAACCTGAGAAACCCTGAAAAGGATATAGTTGGAACTTGAGGAACCCTTGTCCTTCACTGCAACTTGAATGTTCCATATGTTATAATAAAACTATATGTTTGATATTAAAGAGTGTTTTACCTCCATATAAGAGTCTGTAATCACTGTAAATATAGTAGGTTACCGTTGTCAAATAGGGTGAAGCAATCGGGGGGGGGGGGTTATAGAGTTAAGATGACCAGCCTAATAAAGACTACACTGACCAGGTTTGGGAATCAGAGACTATGCATCACACTTGTAAAACATGTAAAGGTCTAAGAGGAACGGGATGAAGTGTTGTAAAAAGTGTTGTATGTGCAGACATTGTGGCACCAAGAGTTATCACATGGGATTGTATAGGCAAAAGGCAGTCAAACGAGAAGCTCAGGAATTGATTCTCCAATGTTTGTTGTTCAATTAGTTCTTGATGACTTAAAAAAAAGCAGATACAATTGTGTTAGGGTTTATACTATGACTGTGACCTGAAGAGTTATTGAATTACCTAAAGATCCCTGTTTTCAGCACTGTTTGATTTCTCTACCCTAGTGGGAGAGTTGCAGGAACACCCAACATATTATTTTTGGGATTGCAAGAGCTATTCTAGCAACAACACAATGCATATAAATATTTAAACTATTGGTTAGTTTTAAACATCTAAAAACTTTTCCCACATGATTTTCAAATATCTCTTCAACCTTGGATTCCCTTAACCTTGGGTAAAGCTGTACCAGACAAGACCAGTCGTGGTCCTTTTCTGCTGCTTCTGCTAATCTTCAGGACTTTTGGTGGCTCTATGTTTCCTAAGTGAGTAGCAGGTAGGTTTCTTTCATATTGTGAAATGGCTTCAGTCACTTGCAGACTTTGGTTTGTTGTCTCTTTCTCCAAGCAGTATGTAATCATTCACCAGTAATGCTGCCTTGCTATACTGGCTCAGTCCTCTGTGTTGGCATGGACATGCATTCTAGGAACATAATGGCTTCTGGTATACTCTTCTGGATTTCAGCGCCCTTCTTACTCTAAGACACACAGCACAGAGTGGTACAGGTTTTGCTCAAGAATATCCCTGTATTTAGCACCATCTTTCCCTCAACTCGGACCAGTTTCCCAGTCCCGGCTGCTGAAAAACATCCCCACAGCATAATGCTGCCACCACCATGTTTCACTGTGGGGATCGTGTTTTTTGGGTGATGTGATGTGTTGGGTTTGCGCCAGACATAGCGTTTTCTTTGATGGCCGGAAAGTTTAATTTTAGTCTCATCAGACCAGAGCACCTTCCTCCATACATTTTGGGAGTCTCCCACATGCCTTTTGGCAAACTCAAAGCGTGCTATTTAGTTTTTTACTGAAAGTAATGGCTTTCTTCTGGCCACTCTGCCATAAAGCCCAACTCTATGCAGCGTACGGCTTATTGTCGTCCTATGTACAGATACTCCACTCTCTGCTGTGGAACTCTGCAGCTCCTCTAGCGTTATCTTAGGTCTCTGTGTTGCCTCTCTGCAACGGGGTTCCTCGATCGGCATAGATCAGGCTGCTGCTGCATTTAAAAGTTTTAAATTCCCTGCAGCGGCTCCTTAAAGCTGCAAACTATCAGCAATCCCGGCCGCAGCAACTAAAATTAACCCCCCTCTATGCTGGGGGTCCCCATCGGGACCCATGAAGTGTCCCCACATTAACCCCTTGCAGCGGGGGCCCCTGATCGGCATAGATCAGGCCCCCACTGCATTTAAAACTTTTAAATTCCCTGCCGCAGCTCCTTAAAGGGCCCACGGCAAACTGTCAGCAATCCCGGCAGCGGCAACTAAAATTAACCTCCCTCTATGCTGGGGGTCTCTATCGGGACCCCCAAAGTCTCCCCACATTAACCCCTTGCTGCAGGGGTCCCCGATCGGCACAGATCGTGACCCCGCTGCATTTAAAATTGAAAATTTCCTTCCTCACAGGTCCTTAAAGGACCGTAAAGGTCCCGAAAGGACTTGCGCTAAAAAATATTAACCCCAGGCAGCTGAAATTAACCCCATAACTAATGGGGATTAATACAGAGCCCCATAAGCACTTAATTAACCCTAGAACTTATGGGGGTCAATATAGACCCCCATAAGCCATTAATTAACCCCATAACTCATGGGGGTCGATACAGACCCCCATAAGCACTTAATTAACCCTATAGCTTATGGGGGTCAATACAGACCCCCATAAGCCCTTAATTAACCCCATAACTCATGGGGGTCAATACAGACCCCATAAGCACTTAATTAACCCTATAACTCATGGGGGTCAATACAGACCCCTATAAGCCCTTAATTAACCCTATAACTCATGGGGGTCAATACAGACCCACATAAGCCCTTAATTAACCCTATAACTCATGGGGGTCAATACAGACCCCCATAAGCCACTATTTAACCCCATAAGGGTATATTATGACCCTTATGGGGCAGTTATAACCCTAACATTAACCACAAAAGTGCCATGACGGTCCTCAAGGACCATTATGACACTAAGTACAAACACTACACTGCACTATACCCCCAAGAAACCATTAAATCTAAACTAACCCCCCTCTACACTAATCTATTAACACCTATACTTCCTACCTACACTACCTACCTACCCCCTAATAAACCCCCTCACCACACTAATGACATAAAATAAAAAACCTTTCCTTCAGAAAATAAAAAAACCTAAGTCACAAAAACTAAAAAAAGGAACATTACAGAAAATAAAAAAAATACATTACAACCTTCCCCCCACTACAGAAAAAAAAGAATTACACACCTGAAAAGACATACACAATACAATACAATACAATACATACAATACAATACCCCCTTATCTATCTAACATACAATCTATTTGATATACAATAAATCCTAACTATCTAAAATACATACCCCTATGTATCTAATATACAATAAATCCTAACTATCTAAAATACATCCCCCAATCTATCTGATATACAATAAATCCTAACTATCTAAAATACATCCCCCAATCTATCTGATATACAATAAATCCTAACTATCTAAAATACATCCCCCTATCTAACTTACAATAAATCCTATCTACATACAGAAACCCTAATTCTAAGCTAAAATAAAATAATTAAGACCACTTACCTTTGCAGATGTCCCTTCAGATCACCAACCTAGGGAAAAAAAAAAATTAAAAATTAGTCAACACATTTACATAAAATAAATAAACATTATAAACATTCTAAATATTCTACTCACCTTTCCAGCATGTCCCCGGAGGTCTGCACTCGCAGACCTCCCTGACGCTAATGGGCCTTCTAGAGCCTTTTCCAGAAGGAAACAGGCAATGACGCCTTCTGATTGGCTGAAAACGCTGTCTATCAAATTTCAGCCAATCAGAAGGCGCCAATGTGTGAGCCAATCAGGATGGAATACACCCCAAAATCCCACTCTGATTGGCTAATGCACCTGTCAATCTTTATTTAAACCAATCACAAGGCGCAGATGCCATTAGCCAATCACAATGGGATACACCCCCATAGGGGGATTGGCTGAAGCCATCTGCACCTTCTCATTGGCTGTAATACTGATTGACATTGACAACAGCCAATCAGAAAAAGGCGCAAATGCCTTCAGCCAATCACTCCGTGGGGGTGTATCCCATTGTAAATGGCTGAAGGCATCTGAGCTTTGTGATTGGTTTAAATAAAGATTGACAGGGGGGTTAATTTTCCGGGGGGGGGGGGGGGTAGTTGGAGTACATCCTATGGCAGGGCTTATGTGTGGGACTGCTGCAGAGGTCCCGTTTAGGACCCCCGCAGCAATTGATGAGGTGTGGGAGCCTGCAAGAACATCTCGCAGGCTGTCACTCCTCATGTAGATTTTCTCCGTGTTGATACGGACGGCCCTGCTGCGTAGCTCACACGTTGCTTGCAGCAGGGCTAATTTTATAGCGTTGTAACTTTTCTAAATTTGCAGCACATAGGATTTAAGTTCAAACCTCGTATCTAGGAGGAGGCTGGAATTTATTAAGGCTGAGAGTTTTTTACCTAACTTTTTAACCTAAGGACATAGTTAGAATTTGAGGGACCCTAACCTTTTCTGCAACTTGTCACTGGCTTAGATGATAGAAGAGAGAGGGAGGTTATAACATAAACCTTTAGATATGTCCATATAAAAGGTTATCAAAATGCGATTCATTGCCTTGCATAGCGAGGTGAGCCCTTGAAGCACAGAAGTCTTCAAAGCTCGGAGCACTTAGCCGATGAGCACCAAAGGCACTCATCGCCTGCGAGCCTCACAAAGTGAGACGAGCAGTTGAGACATTGAAACATGCGAGACTAAGGCAGAAATTAGCGACGAAGTTGCTTCTGCGAGCCTTGCAAACCGAGGCGAGCCATTGAGCCATTGAAAAACGTGGGACTTAGCCTCCAAGCAGTTAGAAAACGCGGGATCACCTTCGGCTGCAAGCAGTTGAGGAACGCAAGACTTATAAATATTTTTTTTCGAGGCGGGGAACTTAGTAAAAAAAATTACGAGGTCGGAGAAAAAATACAAGTTAACGGCCGAACCGTGCAAATCGAAAAACACAAAAAGAGAAAAAAGAGAACACAAAAAAACCTCACACACAGCATGGGGGCATCGACTAAGCGTAAAAAATGAAAACAAGGCTACAGTACATGATTCCGAAACTCGCAAAACACCGCCAGCCACGTACTCCTTTTACCCACGAACGTACGAGGTACAAAATACACTATTACAAAGGACGGAAAATGCTTGCGAGCTGTGTAACACATAGACAATCGCCGCCATGATACAACACTAACTTGCAACTAATAACATTACGGATCTAAAATGGTGCTTTACCCTACTAAACAAACGGTTTAGCCTCCGCACGCAGCCTATTTACACTGCACACTTGCCACATTGCTGACACTTTCTCCTCAGGTCAGCAACAGTCCAAATGTACATTGTATGCTGCAGGAAAATAAAAAGAGATTGTTAGCTCTTCAGGCTATTGATTGCTGGATATATTAATTAGAAATAGGTAAAGTATATTCATTTATTAAGTAATTAATTAATTATTATAAAGAAATATATATATAAAAAGTAAAAAAACACTAAATAGCATATTTTACACTGCCGTTACTTTATGAATACATTAATGCTTCTTAATACATTTATTCATTCCTTATTAAATATTAACGTAGATTAATTTATTAAGTATTAATTAGTAATGGAAAATAAACATTTATACTTTCCACTGCACTAAAAATGTTTTACTTTTTACACTGCACTATATCTGGATTGTTGCTCATTATTATTGCTCATTGGCTGCCAGTGATATTTAAATCACTTTATTATGCTCTGAGACCTGAAAACTTTTTCTAATTTACACTGCACTAAAAAATTGTATATTTAACACTGTACTTATATATAAGTCTTTGCGATGAGCGACGAAGATGATCGTTGCAAACCACAAAACTTGAAGGACATGAGGGGAGAGCCTCGCAATGAGGGCCGAAGGTGTCCAGAGGAGCAAAAGTACACAAGGGGAGAGAGCCACGCGATGAGCACCAAAGGCACACAGCGTGAGGCTCGCAATGATGCAGAAGGTCCTCAGAGGAGCAAAAGCTTTATTTACATTGGCCCTCATTCAATTGCGATTTGGCCAATTGAATAGGGCTCTAAATAAGCACATAACATATATTTTTTAATAAGTTTTTAGTTAGTGAAAACCTTGCTTTTAGATAGATGCTTACTAAGTAAAAACTTCTTAAAAAACATATGTTATGTGCTTATTTAGAGCCCTATTCAATTGGCCAAAATAGCAATTGAATGAGGGCCATTGCGTGGCAAACAGCATTGCCATGGCTTCAAGTTGCTAGTGATTTAAAAAAAGGCAGAAAAATAGGAACACAAGAACAAGAAGTCATGGTTTGAAATTGGAAGCTGGAAAATGAGGGTGTAATGTAGGGACGTACTACATAACAAAAAGTGTAGTAGATATGTGAAAGAGCCTTCTAGTGGAAGTGATAAGGTCAAACAAAGTAAAGGTATTTAAGCTTGCCTGGGATAAGTATAAGGCCATCCTGAAGCTTAATTAAAGGGCCACTTAATTTAGCACAGTTTAGACCACATTACAGTATAGATCTCCTAAAAACACGGTGAAATACTTTTTGAGCTTTTGAAATCTGTGCATTTTTCACTTAGATATCAAATAAAGAAAATTTGATTTGCGTTTACTTGCATGATTGCCCGCCCTCTAACTCCTCCACCTAAAAGCCACGGGGTGCGACCCCTCTTCATTACTTCAACCAATCAGGATGCGTGGGGTGTATCCCATTCAGTACCAATGAGCTGCATGCATTTGTAGCAAGTTCACTCTCTGTCTCCTCTACAAACTACAAGGAAAAACAGTATATGTTCGTGAGAACAGCAGCAGCTATCAGTGACATGATTTCTGTGGTGATGAGAGTGAGGGTATACAGTAATACGGATGAACGATCAGACTATTGCAGTATATAGTGATACCGTTTTTATTTGACAAACATTATAGTAAAAGATCTAACTAAAATCTTTGTCCAATAAAAAAGGTATCACTATATACTGCAATAGTCTGAACATTCATCTATATTACTGTATATTAGTGATGTTGCGAACATAAAATTTTCGATTCGCTAACCGCGGACGCGAATTTCATCAAATGGTCGCGAACGGGCGAACATCGGCGAACCGCAATAGACTTCAATGTGCAGGCGAATTTCAAAACCCGCAGGGACTCTTTCTGGCCACAATAGTGATGGGAAAGTTGTTTCAAGGGGACTAACACCTGGACTATGGCATGCCGGAGGGGGATCCATGGCAAAACTCCCACGGAAAATTACATAGTTGATGCAGAGTCTGGTTTTAAGCCATAAAGGGCATAAATCACCTAACATTCCTAAATTGTTTGGAATAATATGCTTTAAAACATCAGGCATTATGTTGTATCGATCAGGTAGTGTAAGGGTTACACCCGCTTCACAGTAACAGACCAATCTCCCTGTTTAATGCACCGCAAACAACCGCAAACAGTCCCTTTGCACAACCGCAAACTCCCCATTTGCACAAGGTTGGATACCAAGCTAGCCATGTCCCGTTCCTTGTCCTCACTGATGTCATTGAAGGTCTCTTCCTCCACCCAGCCACCAAGGGTCACCGAAAGGTGACAAATAGCCACCTGGGATGCCTGCTGTGTTTGGTCTTCTACCTCCTCAAAGCCACCTTCCTCCTCTGACTCCTCTTCTTCAGACTCCTCTCTCTGCGTTGCCTCTGTCTGCATTATTATAAGGTGTGTACTGTTAAGTAGTACTATTCCTATGGGTTTAATCCCTGTTACGTCCACTATTAGTGGACGTGTATATGGCATGGATTTTTGGAGCAGGGAGATGGAAAAAGATGCCTGGTCGGACCTCCTACTTCGAACTTGGGGCACTGCACGTGCAATGTAATGTGCCACCAGATAGGAGTGGTGTATTAAGTTGTACTATTTATTCCTATCAGTTTAATACCTGTTACGTCACCTATCAGGGGATGTGTATATGGCATGGATTTTTGGAACAGGGAGATGGAAAAAGATGCTTGGTAGTTCCTCCCACTTCAAATTTGGGGCACTGCGCGTGCAATCTAAGGTGCCACCAGATAGGAGTGGTGTGTTCAGTTGTACTATTTATTGCTATCAGTTTAATACCTGTTGCGTCACCTATCAGGGGACGTGTATATGGCATGGATTCTTGGAACAGGGAGATGGAAAAAGATGCTTGGTCGGTCCTCCCACTTCAAATTTGGGGCACTGCACGTGCAATCTAAGGTGCCACCAGATAGGAGTGTTGTGTTCAGTTGTACTATTTATTCCTATCAGTTTAATACCTGTTACGTCACCTATTAGGGGACATGTATATGGCATGGATTTTTGGTACAGGGAGATGGAAAAAGATGCTTGGTCAGTCCTCCCACTTCAAATTTGGGGCACTGCGCGTGCAATCTAAGGTGCCACCAGATAGGAGTGGTGTGTTCAGTTGTACTATTTATTCCTATCAGTTTAATACCTGTTACGTCACCTATCAGGGGACGTGTATATGGCATGGATTTTTGGAAGAGGGAGATGGAAAAAGATGCTTGGTTGGATTTCCTACTTCGAATTTGGGGCACTGCACGTGCAATTTAATGTGCCACCAGATAGGAGTGGTGTATTAAGTTGTACTATTTATTGCTATCAGTTTAATACCTGTTACGTCACCTATCAGGGGACGTGTATATGGCATGGGTTTTTGGAACAGGGAGATGGAAAAAGATGCTTGGTCGGTCCTCCCACTTCAAATTTGGGGCACTGCGCGTGCAATCTAAGGTGCCACCAGATAGGAGTGGTGTGTTCAGTTGTACTATTTATTCCTATCAGTTTAATACCTGTTACGTCACCTATCAGGGGACGTGTATATGGCATGGATTTTTGGAAGAGGGAGATGGAAAAAGATGCTTGGTTGGATCTCCTACTTCGAATTTGGGGCACTGCACGTGCAATTTAATGTGCCACCAGATAGGAGTGGTGTATTAAGTTGTACTATTTATTGCTATCTGTTTACTACCTGTTACGTCACCTATCAGGGGACGTGTATATGGCATGGATTTTTGGAACAGGGAGATGGAAAAAGATGCTTGGTCGGTCCTCCCACTTCAAATTTGGGGCACTGCTCGTGCAATCTAAGGTGCCACCAGATAGGAGTGGCGTGTTCAGTTGTACTATTTATTCCTATCAGTTTAATACCTGTTACGTCACCTATCAGGGGACGGGTATATGGCATGGATTTTTGTAACAGGGAGATGGAAAAAGATGCTTCGTCGGTCCTCCCACTACAAATTTGGGGCACTGCGCATACAATTTAAGGTGCCACAAGATAGGAGTGGTGTGTTCAGTTGTACTATTTATTCCTATTAGTTTAATACCTGTTACGTCACCTCTCAGGCCACGTGTATATGGCATGGATTTTTGGAACAGGGAGATGGAAAAAGATGCTTGGTTGGAACTCATACTTCGAATTTGGGGCACTGCACGTGCAATGTAATGTGCCACCAGATAGGAGTGGTGTATTAAGTTGTTGTGAGGATTTGACTCTGCTGGGTTTTGAACCCTGGTTCCCAGGCTGCTATACCTCTTCCCTACCACTGCGCCAGCCTGCCTGTTGTGAATTCCATTGAGACCTTATAAGCTTGACTCTGCTAGCAATTTTATCAGTACCTAAGTCTCTTCAGCTGTGTCTGGTCAGGTGTCTGGTCCTTGGCCTATATAAGGCACTTCCTGTCAAATGTACCTTGCCAGATTATTGTTGGTTCCTGATCCCTTCAATAAAAGCTTGTTCCTGTTTAACCTACAAGTTGATGAACCGGATTATTGCTGACCTTGGCTACTGGTCTCCACAACTTTGTGATTCCTATATCATTACAGTTGTACTATTTATTCCTATCAGTTTGATACCTGTTACGTCACCTATCAGGGGACGTGTATATGGCATGGATTTTTGGAACAGGGAGATGGAAAAAGATGCTTGGTCTTTTCCACTTCAAATTTGGGGTGCTGCACGTGCAATCTAAGGTGCCACCAGATAGGAGTGTTGTGTTTAGTTGTACTATTTATTCCTATCAGTTTAATACCAGTTACATCACCTATCAGGGGATGTGTATATGGCATGGATTTTTGGAATAGGGAGATCGAAAAAGATGCTTGGTTGTTCCTCCCACTTCAAATTTGGGGCACTGCGCGTGCAATCTAAGGTGCCACCAGATAGGAGTGTTGTGTTCAGTTGTACTATTTATTCCTATCAGTTTAATACCTGTTACATCACTAATCAGGGGACGTGTATATGGCATGGATTTTTGGAACAGGGAGATGGAAAAAGATGCTTGGTCGGATCTCCTACTTCGAATTTGGGGAATTGCACGTGCAATGTAATGTGCCACCAGATAGGAGTGTTGTGTTCAGTTGTACTATTTATTCCTATCAGTGTAATACCTGTTACGTCACCTATCAGGGGATGTGTATATGGCATGGATTTTTGGAACAGGGAGATGGAAAAAGATGCTCGGGTGGTCCTCCCACTTCAAATTTGGGGCACTGCGCGTGCAATCTAAGGTGCCACCAGATAGGAGTGTTGTGTTCAGTTGTACTATTTATTCCTATCAGTTTAATACCAGTAACGTCACCTATCAGGGGACGTGTATATGGCATGGATTTTGGAACAGGGAGATGGAAAAAGATTCTTGGTCGGGCCTCCCACTTCAAATTTGGGGCACCGCACGTGCAATCTAAGGTGCCACCAGATAGGAGTGGTGTGTTCAGTTGTACTATTTATTCCTATCAGTTTAATACCAGTTACATCACCTATCAGGGGATGTGTATATGGCATGGATTTTTGGAACAGGGAGATGGAAAAAGATGCCTGGTCGGACCTCCTAATTCGAATTTGGGGCACTGCACGTGCAATGTAATGTGCCACCAGATAGGAGTGGTGTGTTCAGTTGTACTATTTATTCCTATCAGTTTGATACCTGTTACATCACCTATCAGGGGACGAATATATGGCATGGATTTTTGGAACAGGGATATTTAAAAAGATGCTTGGTCAGTCCTCCCACTTCAAATTTGGGGCACTGCGCGTGCAATCTAAGGTTCCACCAGATAGGAGTGGTGTGTTCAGTTGTACTATTTATTCCTATCAGTTTAATACCTGTTACGTCACCTATTAGGTGACATGTATATGGCATGGATTTTTGGAACAGGGAGATGGAAAAAGATGCTTGGTTGGACCTCCTACTTCGAATTTGGGGCACTGCATGTGCAATGTAATGTGCCACCAGATAGGAGTGGTGTGTTCAGTTGTACTATTTATTCCTATCAGTTTAATACCAGTTACGTCACCTATTAGGGGACATGTATATGGCATGGATTTTTGGAACAAGGAGATGGAAAAAGATGCTTGGTCGGTCCTCCCACTTCAAATTTGGTGCACTGCATGTGCAATCTAAGGTGCCACCAGATAGGAGTGTTGTGTTCAGTTGTACTATTTATTCCTATCAGTTTAATACCAGTTAGGTCACCTATCAGGGGATGTGTATATGGCATGGATTTTTGGAAAAGGGAGATGGAAAAAGATGCTTGGTTGGTCCTCCCACTTCAAATTTGGGGCACTGCACGTGCAATCTATGGTGCCACCAGATAGGAGTGTTGTGTTCAGTTGTACTATTTATTCCTATCAGTTTAATACCTGTTACGTCACCTATTAGGGGACATGTATATGGCATGGATTTTTGGAACAGGGAGATGGAAAAAGATGCTTGGTCGGTCCTCCCACTTCAAATTTGGGGCACTGCGCGTGCAATCTAAGGTGCCACCAGATAGGAGTGGTGTGTTCAGTTGTACTATTTATTCCTATCAGTTTAATACCTGTTACATCACCTATCAGGGGATGTGTATATGGCATGGATTTTTGGAACAGGGAGATGGAAAAAGATGCTTGGTCGGTACTCCCACTTAAAATTTGGGGCACTGCGCGTGCAATCTAAGGTGAAACCAGATAGGAGTGGTGTGTTCAGTTGTACTATTTATTCCTATCAGTTTAATACCAGTTACGTCACCTATCAGGGGACGTGTATATGGTATGGATTTTTGGAACAGGGAGATGGAAAAAGATGCTTGGTCGGACATCCTACTTCGAATTTGGGGCACTGCACGTACAATGTAATTTGCCACCAGATAGGAGTGGTGTATTAAGTTGTACTATTTATTCCTATCAGTTTGATATCTGTTACGTCACCTATCAGGGGACGAATATATGGCATGGATTTTTGGAACAGGGAGATGGAAAAAGATGCTTGGTCGGTCCTCCCACTTCAAATTTGGGGCACTGCGCGTGCAATCTAAGGTGCCACCAGATAGGAGTGGTGTATTCAGTTGTACTATATATTCCTATCAGTTTAATACCTGTTGCGTCTCCTATCAGTGGACGTGTATATGACATGGATTCTTGGAACAGGGAGATGGAAAAAGATGTTTGGTCGGTCCTCCCACTTCAAATTTGGGGCACTGCGCGTGCAATCTAAGGTGCCACCAGATAGGAGTGGTGTGTTCAGTTGTACTATTTATTCCTATCAGTTTAATACCTGTTGCATCACCTATCAGGGGACGTGTAAATGGCATGGATTCTTGGAACAGGGAGATGGAAAAAGATGCTTGGTCGGTCCTCCCACTTCAAATTTGGGGCACTGCACGTGCAATCTAAGTTGCCACCAGAGAGGAGTGGTGTGTTCAGTTGTACTATTTATTCTTATCAGTTTAATACCTTTTGCGTCACCTATCAGGGACGTGTATATGGCATGAATTCTTGGAACAGGGAGATGGAAAAAGATGCTTGGTCGGTCCCCCCACTTCAAATTTGGGGCACCGCACGTGCAATCTAAGGTGCCACCAGATAGGAGTGGTGTGTTCAGTTGTACTATTTATTCCTATCAGTTTAATACCAGTTACGTCACCTATCAGGGGACGTGTATATGTTATGGATTTTTGGAACAGGGAGATGGAAAAAAATGCTTGGTCGGACATCCTACTCCGAATTTGGGGCACTGCACGTACAATGTAATGTGCCACCAGATAGGAGTGGTGTGTTCAGTTGTACTATTTATTCCTATCAGTTTAATACCAGTTACGTCACCTAGCAGGGGACGTGTATATGGTATGGATTTTTGGAACAGGGAGATGGAAAAAGATGCTTGGTCGGACATCCTACTTCGAATTTGGGGCACTGCACGTACAATGTAATTTGCCACCAGATAGGAGTGGTGTATTAAGTTGTACTATCTATTCCTATCAGTTTGATATCTGTTACGTCACCTATCAGGGGACGAATATATGACATGGGTTCTTGGAACAGGGAGATGGAAAAAGATGTTTGGTCGGTCCTCCCACTTCAAATTTGGGGCACTGCGCGTGCAATCTAAGGTGCCACCAGATAGGATTGGTGTGTTCAGTTGTACTATTTATTCCTATCAGTTTAATACCTGTTGCGTCACCTATCAGGGGACGTGTATATGGCATGGATTCTTGGAACAGGGAGATGGAAAAAGATGCTTGGTCGGTCCTCCCACTTCAAATTTGGGGCACTGCGCGTGCAATCTAAGGTGCCACCAGATAGGAGTGGTGTATTCAGTTGTACTATTTATTCCTATCAGTTTAATACCTGTTGCGTCACCTATCAGGGGACGTGTATATGGCATGGATTCTTGGAACAGGGAGATGGAAAAAGATGCTTGGTCGGTCCTCCCACTTCAAATTTGGGGCACTGCACGTGCAATCTAAGGTGCCACCAGAGAGGAGTGGTGTGTTCAGTTGTACTATTTATTCCTATCAGTTTAATACCTGTTGCGTCACCTATCAGGGGACGTGTATATGGCATGAATTCTTGGAACAGGGAGATGGAAAAAGATGCTTGGTCGGTCCTCCCACTTAAAATTTGGGGCACTGCGCGTGCAATCTAAGGTGAAACCAGATAGGAGTGGTGTGTTCAGTTGTACTATTTATTCCTATCAGTTTAATACCAGTTACGTCACCTATCAGGGGACGTGTATATGGTATGGATTTTTGGAACAGGGAGATGGAAAAAGATGCTTGGTCGGACATCCTACTTCGAATTTGGGGCACTGCACGTACAATGTAATTTGCCACCAGATAGGAGTGGTGTATTAAGTTGTACTATTTATTCCTATCAGTTTGATATCTGTTACGTCACCTATCAGGGGACGAATATATGGCATGGATTTTTGGAACAGGGAGATGGAAAAAGATGCTTGGTCGGTCCTCCCACTTCAAATTTGGGGCACTGCGCGTGCAATCTAAGGTGCCACCAGATAGGAGTGGTGTATTCAGTTGTACTATATATTCCTATCAGTTTAATACCTGTTGCGTCTCCTATCAGTGGACGTGTATATGACATGGATTCTTGGAACAGGGAGATGGAAAAAGATGTTTGGTCGGTCCTCCCACTTCAAATTTGGGGCACTGCGCGTGCAATCTAAGGTGCCACCAGATAGGAGTGGTGTGTTCAGTTGTACTATTTATTCCTATCAGTTTAATACCTGTTGCATCACCTATCAGGGGACGTGTAAATGGCATGGATTCTTGGAACAGGGAGATGGAAAAAGATGCTTGGTCGGTCCTCCCACTTCAAATTTGGGGCACTGCACGTGCAATCTAAGTTGCCACCAGAGAGGAGTGGTGTGTTCAGTTGTACTATTTATTCCTATCAGTTTAATACCTTTTGCGTCACCTATCAGGGGACGTGTATATGTTATGGATTTTTGGAACAGGGAGATGGAAAAAAATGCTTGGTCGGACATCCTACTCCGAATTTGGGGCACTGCACGTACAATGTAATGTGCCACCAGATAGGAGTGGTGTGTTCAGTTGTACTATTTATTCCTATCAGTTTAATACCAGTTACGTCACCTAGCAGGGGACGTGTATATGGTATGGATTTTTGGAACAGGGAGATGGAAAAAGATGCTTGGTCGGACATCCTACTTCGAATTTGGGGCACTGCACGTACAATGTAATTTGCCACCAGATAGGAGTGGTGTATTAAGTTGTACTATCTATTCCTATCAGTTTGATATCTGTTACGTCACCTATCAGGGGACGAATATATGGCATGGATTTTTGGAACAGGGAGATGGAAAAAGATGCTTGGTCGGTCCTCCCACTTCAAATTTTGGGCACTGCGCGTGCAATCTAAGGTGCCACCAGATAGGAGTGGTGTATTCAGTTGTACTATTTATTCCTATCAGTTTAATACCTGTTGCGTCTCCTATCAGTGGACGTGTATATGACATGGGTTCTTGGAACAGGGAGATGGAAAAAGATGTTTGGTCGGTCCTCCCACTTCAAATTTGGGGCACTGCGCGTGCAATCTAAGGTGCCACCAGATAGGATTGGTGTGTTCAGTTGTACTATTTATTCCTATCAGTTTAATACCTGTTGCGTCACCTATCAGGGGACGTGTATATGGCATGGATTCTTGGAACAGGGAGATGGAAAAAGATGCTTGGTCGGTCCTCCCACTTCAAATTTGGGGCACTGCGCGTGCAATCTAAGGTGCCACCAGATAGGAGTGGTGTATTCAGTTGTACTATTTATTCCTATCAGTTTAATACCTGTTGCGTCTCCTATCAGTGGACGTGTATATGACATGGATTCTTGGAACAGGGAGATGGAAAAAGATGTTTGGTCGGTCCTCCCACTTCAAATTTGGGGCACTGCGCGTGCAATCTAAGGTGCCACCAGATAGGATTGGTGTGTTCAGTTGTACTATTTATTCCTATCAGTTTAATACCTGTTGCGTCACCTATCAGGGGACGTGTATATGGCATGGATTCTTGGAACAGGGAGATGGAAAAAGATGCTTGGTCGGTCCTCCCACTTCAAATTTGGGGCACTGCACGTGCAATCTAAGGTGCCACCAGAGAGGAGTGGTGTGTTCAGTTGTACTATTTATTCCTATCAGTTTAATACCTGTTGCGTCACCTATCAGGGGACGTGTATATGGCATGAATTCTTGGAACAGGGAGATGGAAAAAGATGCTTGGTCGGTCCTCCCACTTCAAATTTGGGGCACTGCACGTGCAATCTAAGGTGCCACCAGAGAGGAGTGGTGTGTTCAGTTGTACTATTTATTCCTATCAGTTTACTACCTGTTATGTCACCTATCAGGGGACGTGTATATGCATGGATTTTTGGAAAAGGGAGATGGAAAAAGATGCTTGGTTGGACCTCCTACTTCGAATTTGGGGCACTGCACGTGTAATGTAATGTGCCTCCAGATAGGAGTGGTGTATTAAGTTGTACTATTTATTCCTATCAGTTTGATATCTGTTACGTCACCTATCAGGCGACGAATATATGGCATGGATTTTTGGAACTGGGAGATGGAAAAAGATGCTTGGTCGGTCCTCCCACTTCAAATTTGGGGCACTGCGCGTGCAATCTAAGGTGCCACCAGATAGGAGTGTTGTGTTCAGTTGTACTATTTATTCGTATCAGTTTAATACCTGTTACGTCACCTATCAGGGGATGTGTATATGGCATGGATTTTTGGAACAGGGAGATGGAAAAAGATGCTTGGTCGGTCCTCCCACTTCAAATTTGGGGCACTGCACGTGCAATCTAAGGTGCCACCAGATAGGAGTGGTGTGTTCAGTTGTACTATTTATTCCTATCAGTTTAATACCAGTTACGTCACCTATCAGGGGACGTGTATATGGCATGGATTTTTGGAACAGGGAGATGTAAAAAGATGCTTGGTCGGACCTCCTTGTGGTGTATCACCAAATTAATATATATATATATATATATATATATATATATTACACAAGGTTCGTCTACATTAAAAGGTATTTATTAAAAGGCAACAACAAAATACCATAAATGTATCACAAACATACAGCCCAGACCCACGGAGCAACAACCCTTTTTAAATCTATCTACCTATATAGTAATCCCCTTCCCCACACGCTTGATCTCACCCACGGTTAGGCCATCACCATCACATCCAAGGAAGAACAGGAACAACAGCAGTTTCCTGCCTGGATATACCCTTAGTTGAGATGATGTGATTTACATCACATCCTGTCCATGCATCACTTCCTTTAGCAATTGTGGGAGGGAAGTAAAGATTCCCAGCCCTCCCACCTAGACCTGGCCAAGGAGGTCCCGAAAGGAAGATAAACCACCATGCAAGGAAGACAAGTTACCACATTCCCTCACTTTTTCTTCTTCTATGTTGCTCAGTTTTCTAGTTATCCCCCTAGTACAGGAGAACCTAGTGGGAACAAAAACCTGATATACAGGAGAAATTCAACCCACCGTCCCTCTGGAATAGTTCCCTCAGCGACATAAGTTCTCCTGTACTTTCCTATGGCTGTCAATCCACATATTACACAAAAACAGAACTTATAGAATTTAGGTGAGAGTGTGTGATAAATGTTTATGTATGTGCAATGTAAAACTTTATTGAAGAATGTATGAGAGAGAGAAAGAAGAGGAAAAAGACAAAAAAAAAACATTTAAATTTCATTATTATATATCCTCCTTGCAAGTTTCTTCCTCATTTGTTTCATTGCCACACAAAAGTATATTATTATAATTGTCGTTAATACTTGAATGAACATGAGTACCAGCGACAGTGTTCGTAGGACTGGATGTGTCTCTGCATTGGTAAGAATTTCCCACCAGGGATGCTCAACGTTTTTTGTAGTAATTTCTATTTCTATTTTCTGTTGTTCCAGCAATGGGGTGTAGTTGTTGTTTGGTACGTTTTACTAACTCATGAAGTTCCAAGGTAAGCTTTGGAATTGAGGGAAAAAGCTTCATTGTCAAATTTGTCCAATCTGCATTTGCAGTAAAATTGATCATTTCAGTGGTAAGGTTTCTTGATGGAAATAGTGTATGAGTTCCTACATGTATAGTAGTGGTTACCATGATACAAGACCCTTCTTCCACCAAACATATTTCATCAACTGTCCTATATTCAGAGTGGCCGATAAAGCATGCAATGTCCCCTATGGGGATCACCTCTTGCACCAGGTTTTCTTTTATCAACTGCACCCAGCCATCCTCCTCAGCTCCTTTGTCCCAAACACAACTGCACAGCCATCGGTGTTGAGATTTCCTGCAACAGCTTTCATCCATCTCCAATCCTGTAATAGTGGCCAGTCTTTTTGATGGGAAGTGTTGCTTGTAGATTCCATCACTTAACGTGCCAATGCTATGTATAAAGTTCAGTTGCTCTGCCTGCCCCTCCCAACGGGGAATTGCCAGGATTAGTCCTATTGTCCCAGATTGTAGTCCATGTGGCATCCATTGATCTGGGCCTTCAATATAGCTGTATTTAAGATTGTCCTCAGTGATGTCCACTCTTTTTCTTTTCAATGACGTGATAATCCTTGTTGCATTGATTTGTCTTGCCCACTTGTTTTCCTGGATGTCTTTAATAGTTTCCTTTAAATCTGCCAACAGCTTTCCTCCAATCATAGAACAGAAAATGGCAGTTCCCACTATTTCATTCTTAATGCTGTTAGCAATGGAAGCAATATTTTCCTCAACTAGATGCTGGTTGTTGGCAATGGTGTGTATGTCATCAACATTGTCTGTCAGTCTACTCACTATAAGGGAGTCAGCTACTCCACCTGTTTTCATAGCATGTCCCATGCCATCAGTAAGGGAGTTTATCCTGCTGTTCAGTCCAATGATGTCTGCTGAATTCCATACTCCCAATCCAGTTCCGACTCCTCCTAAAAGGGCTGCAAGTGTGTCCCGTTTTTCTCGACTCCCTGCTCCGGTCCACTCAATGATGGTCTCTTGTATACTTTGCTTAAACCACTGCCGCTGTGATTCCGGACACTTTGGAGGAATAGAAAAATCATTAAAATTTAGAATTATTGGGTAGTAAGTCCACCCAACCCCTTGCACAACTGTTTCATGTGTTGGTACCACCACCAATCCGCCTATTGGCCATGGTACCTTCTTCTGATCTTTACAACGTTGCAGCTCCTTTACAGAGACAAATACTTCATCTATTGTTAGAACACACCCCTTTCTAGTATCAAAATTGCAGAATTCCTCTAGGTCAGGCTGGGCAGCTATAACTGCAGCGTCCCATTCTCCACCTTCTTCTAATGTTAAGTTACTCACTACTACTGTAATATTTGTAACCCTCCCTTGTACCTTTGTTGTTATTTTAGTCCTTCCTTTAAAGTTTCCTGTATTCATTATCTGTCCATATCTTATAACCCATTCCCAGTTATGTCCCTCTATACTTTTTATTGGAGCTCTAAGAGCTAATCCCCTGGTACTATAATGTGGTGTATCACCAAATTAATATATATATATATATTACACAAGGTTCGTCTACATTAAAAGGTATTTATTAAAAGGCAACAACAAAATACTATAAATGTATCACAAACATACAGCCCAGACCCACGGAGCAACAACCCTTTTTAAATCTATCTACCTATATAGTAATCCCCTTCCCCACACGCTGGATCTCACCCACGGTTAGGCCATCACCATCACATCCAAGGAAGAACAGGAACAACAGCAGTTTCCTGCCTGGATATACCCTTAGTTGAGATGATGTGATTTACATCACATCCTGTCCATGCATCACTTCCTTTAGCAATTGTGGGAGGGAAGTAAAGATTCCCAGCCCTCCCACCTAGACCTGGCCAAGGAGGTCCCGAAAGGAAGATAAACCACCATGCAAGGAAGACAAGTTACCACACTCCTACTTCGAATTTGGGGCACTGCACGTGCAATGTAATGTGCCACCAGATAGGAGTGGTGTATTAAGTTGTACTTTTTATTCCTATCAGGTTGATACCAGTTACGTCACCTATCAGGGGATGTGTATATGACATGGATTTTTGGAACAGGGAGATAGAAAAAGATGCTTGGTCGGTCCTCCCACTTCAAATTTGGGGCACTGCACGTGCAATCTAAGGTGCCACCAGATAGGAGTGTTGTGTTCAGTTGTACTATTTATTCCTATCAGTTTAATACCAGTTACGTCACCTATCAGGGGACTTGTATATAGCATGGATTCTTGGAACAGGTAGATGGAAAAAGATGCTTGGTCGGACCTCCTACTACAAATTTGGGGCAATGCACGTGCAATGTAATGTGCCACCAGATAGGAGTGGTGTATTAAGATGTACTATTTATTCCTATCAGTTTCTTACCAGTTACATCACCTATCAGGGGACGTGTAAATGGCATGGATTTTTGGAACAGGGAGATGGAAAAAGATGCTTGGTCGGACCTCCTAATTCGAATTTGGGTCACTGCACGTGCAATGTAATGTGCCACCAGATAGGAGTGGTGTGTTCAGTTGTACTATTTATTCCTATCAGTGTAATACCTGTTACGTCACCTATCAGGGGACGTGTATATGGCATGGATTTTTGGAACAGGGAGATGGAAAAAAATGCTTGGTCTTTTCCACTTTAAATTTGGGTCGCTGCACGTGCAATGTAATGTGACACCAGATAGGAGTGGTGTATAAAGTTGTACTATTTATTCCTATCAGTTTAATACCTGTTACATCACCTATCAGGGGATGTGTATATGGCATGGATTTTTGGAACAGGGAGATGGAAAAAGATGCTTGTTCGGTCCTCCCACTTCAAATTTGGGGCACTGCACGTGCAATCTAAGGTGCAACCAGATAGGAGTGGTGTGTTCAGTTGTACTATTTATTCCTATCAGTTTAATACCTGTTACATCACCTATCAGGGGATGTGTATATGGCATGGATTTTTGGAACAGGGAGATGGAAAAAGATGCTTGGTCGGACCTCCTAATTCGAATTTGGGGCACTGCGCGTGCAATCTAAGGTGCCACCAGATAGGAGTGTTGTGTTTAGTTGTACTATTTATTCCTATCAGTTTAATACCAGTTACGTCACCTATCAGGGGATGTGTATATGACATGGATTTTTGGAACAGGGAGATGGAAAAAGATGCTTGGTCGGACGTCCTAATTCGAATTTGGGGCACTGCACGTGCAATGTAATGTGACACCAGATAGGAGTGGTGTATAAAGTTGTACTATTTATTCCTATCAGTTTGATACCTGTTATGTCACCTATCAGGGGACGTGTATATGGCATGGATTTTTGGAACAAGGAGATGGAAAAAGATGCTTGTTCGGTCCTCCCACTTCAAATTTGGGGCACTGCGCGTGCAATCTAAGGTGCCACCAGATAGGAGTGGTGTGTTCAGTTGTACTATTTATTCCTATCAGTTTAATACCTGTTACATCACCTATCAGGGGACGTGTATATGGCATGGATTTTTGGAACAGGGAGATGGAAAAAGATGCTTGGTCGGACCTCCTACTTAGAATTTGGGGCACTTCACGTGCAATGTAATGTGCCACCAGATAGGAGTGGTGTATTAAGTTGTACTATTTATTCCTATCAGTTTGATACCTGTTACGTCACCTATCCGGGGATGTGTATATGGCATGGATTTTTGAAACATGGAGATGGAAAAAGATGCTTGGTCGGTCCTCCCACTTCAAATTTGGCACACTGCGCATGCAATCTAAGGTGCCACCAGATAGGAGTGGTGTGTTCAGTTGTACTATTTATTCCTATCAGTTTAATACCAGTTACGTCTCCTATCAGGGGACGTTTATATTGCATGGATTTTTGAAACAGGGAGATGGAAAAAGATGCTTGGTCTTTTCCACTTTAAATTTGGGGCGCTGCGCGTGCAATCTAAGGTGCCACCAGATAGGAGTGGTGTGTTCAGTTGTACTATTTATTCCTATCAGTTTAATACCAGTTACATCACCTATCAGGGGATGTGTATATGGCATGGATTTTTGGAACATGGAGATGGAAAAAGATGCTTGGCCGGACCTCCTAATTCGAATTTGGGGCACTGCGCGTGCAATGTAATGTGCCACCAGATAGGAGTGGTGTGTTCAGTTGTACTATTTATTCCTATCAGTTTAATAACTGTTACATCACCTATCAGGGGATGTGCATATGGCATGGATTTTTGGAACAGGGAGATGGAAAAAGATGCTTGGTCTTTTCCACTTCAAATTTGGGGCACTGCGTATGCAATGTAATGTGCCACCAGATAGGAGTGGTGTGTTCAGTTGTACTATTTATTCCTATCAGTTTAATAACTGTTACATCACCTATCACGGGATGTGCATATGGCATGGATTTTTGGAACAGGGAGATGGAAAAAGATGCTTGGTCGGACCTCCTAATTCGAATTTGGGGCACTGCACGTGCAATGTAATTTGACACCAGATAGGAGTGGTGTATTAAGTTGTACTAGTTATTCCTATCAGTTTGATACCTGTTACGTCACCTATCAGGGGACGTGTATATGGCATGGATTTTTGGAACAGGGAGATGGAAAAAGATGCTTGGTCGGACCTCCTAATTCGAATTTGGGGCACTGCGCGTGCAATCTAAGGTGCCACCAGATAGGAGTGGTGTGTTCAGTTGTACTATTTATTCCTATCGGTTTAATACCTGTTACATCACCTATCAGGGGATGTGTATATGGCATGGATTTTTGAAACAGGGAGATGGAAAAAGATGCTTGGTCGGACGTCCTAATTCGAATTTTGGGGCACTGCACGTGCAATGTAATGTGACACCAGATAGGAGTGGTGTATTAAGTTGTACTAGTTATTCCTATCAGTTTGATACCTGTTACATCACCTATCAGGGGACGTGTATATGGCATGGATTTTTGGAACAGGGAGATGGAAAAAGATGCTTGGTGTAATGTGACACCAGATAGGAGTGGTGTATAAAGTTGTACTATTTATTCCTATCAGTTTGATACCTGTTACGTCACCTATCAGGGGACTTGTATATGGCATGGATTTTTGGAACAGGGAGATGGAAAAAGATGCTTGTTCGGTCCTCCCACTTCAAATTTGGGGCACTGCACGTGCAATCTAAGGTGCAACCAGATAGGAGTGGTGTGTTCAGTTGTACTATTTATTCCTATCAGTTTAATACCTGTTACATCACATATCAGGGGATGTGTATATGGCATGGATTTTGGAACAGGGAGATGGAAAAAGATGCTTGTTCTTTTCCACTTCAAATTTGGGTCGCTGCACGTGCAATCTAAGGTGCCACCAGATAGGAGTGGTGTGTTCAGTTGTACTATTTATTCCTATCAGTAAAATAACTGTTACATGACCTATCAGGGGATGTGCATATTGCATGGATTTTTGGAACAGGGAGATGGAAAAAGATGCTTGGGCGGACCTCCTAATTCGAATTTGGGGCACTGCACGTGCAATGTAATGTGACACCAGATAGGAGTGGTGTATTAAGTTGTACTAGTTATTCCTATCAGTTTGATACCTGTTACGTCACCTATCAGGGGACGTGTATATGGCATGGATTTTTGGAACAGGGATATGGAAAAAGATGCTTGGTCGGACATCCTAATTCGAATTTGGGGCACTGCGCGTGCAATCTAAGGTGCCACCAGATAGGAGTGGTGTGTTCAGTTGTACTATTTATTCCTATCAGTTTAATACCTGTTACGTCACCTATCAGGGGACGTGTAAATGGCATGGATTTTTGGAACAGGGAGATGGAAAAAGATGCTTGGTCGGACCTCCTAATTCGAATTTGGGGCACTGCACGTGCAATGTAATGTGCCACCAGATAGGAGTGGTGTGTTCAGTTGTACTATTTATTCCTATCAGTGTAATACCTGTTACGTCACCTATCAGGGGACGTGTATATGGCATGGATTTTTGGAACAGGGAGATGGAAAAAAATGCTTGGTCTTTTCCACTTCAAATTTGGGTCGCTGCACGTGCAATGTAATGTGACACCAGATAGGAGTGGTGTATAAAGTTGTACTATTTATTCCTATCAGTTTAATACCTGTTACATCACCTATCAGGGGATGTGTATATGGCATGGATTTTTGGAACAGGGAGATGGAAAAAGATGCTTGTTCGGTCCTCCCACTTCAAATTTGGGGCACTGCACGTGCAATCTAAGGTGCAACCAGATAGGAGTGGTGTGTTCAGTTGTACTATTTATTCCTATCAGTTTAATACCTGTTACATCACATATCAGGGGATGTGTATATGGCATGGATTTTGGAACAGGGAGATGGAAAAAGATGCTTGGTCGGACCTCCTAATTCGAATTTGGGGCACTGCGCGTGCAATCTAAGGTGCCACCAGATAGGAGTGTTGTGTTTAGTTGTACTATTTATTCCTATCAGTTTAATACCAGTTACGTCACCTATCAGGGGATGTGTATATGACATGGATTTTTGGAACAGGGAGATGGAAAAAGATGCTTGGTCGGTCCTCCCACTTCAAATTTGGGGCACTGCGCGTGCTATCTAAGGTGCCACCAGATAGGAGTGGTGTATTCAGTAGTACTATTTATTCCTGTCAGTTTAATACCTGTTACGTCACCTATCAGGGGATGGGTATATGGCATGGATTTTTGCAACAGGGAGATGGAAAAAGATGCTTGGTCGGTCCTCCCACTTCAAATTTGGAGCACTGCGCATTCAATCTAAGGTGCCACAAGATAGGAGTGGTGTGTTCAGTTGTACTATTTATTCCTATTAGTTTAATACCTGTTACGTCAACTCTCAGGCCACGTGTATATGGCATGGATTTTTGGAACAGGGAGATGGAAAAAGATGCTTGGTCGGAACTCATACTTCGAATTTGGGGCACTGCACGTGCAATGTAATGTGCCACCAGATAGGAGTGGTGTATTAAGTTGTACTATTTATTCCTATCAGTTTGATACCAGTTACGTCACCTATCAGGAGACGTATATATGGCATGGATTTTTGGAACAGGGAGATGGAAAAAGATGCTTGGTCGGTCCTCCTAATTCGAATTTGGGGCACTGCGCGTGCAATCTAAGGTGCCACCAGATAGGAGTGGTGTGTTCAGTTGTACTATTTATTCCTATCAGTTTAATACCTGTTACATCACCTATCAGGGGATGTGTATATGGCATGGATTTTTGGAACAGGGAGATGGAAAAAGATGCTTGGTCGGACCTTCTACTTCGAATTTAGGGCATTGCTTGTGCAATGTAATGTGCCACCAGATAGGAGTGGTGTGTTCAGTTGTACTATTTATTCCTATCAGTTTAATACCTGTTACGTAACCTATCAGGGGATGTGTATATGGCATGGATTTTTGGAACATGGAGATGGAAAAAGATGCTTGGTTGGTCCTCCCACTGCAAATTTGGGGCACTGCACGTGCATTCTAAGGTGCCACCAGATAGGAGTGTTGTGTTTAGTTGTACTATTTATTCCTATCCGTTTAATACCAGTTACGTCACCTATTAGGGGATGTGTATATGGCATGGATTTTTGGAACAGGGACATTGAAAAAGATGCTTGGTCGGTCCTCCCACTTCAAATTTGGGACACTGCGCATGCAATCTAAGGTGCCACCAGATAGGAGTGGTATGTTCAGTTGTACTATTTATTCCTATCAGTTTAATACCAGTTACATCACCTATCAGGGGATGTGTATATGGCATGGATTTTTGGAACAGGGAGATGGAAAAAGATGCCTGGTCGGACCTCCTAATTCGAATTTGGGGCACTGCACGTGCAATGTAATGTGCCACCAGATAGGAGTGGTGTGTTCAGTTGTACTATTTATTCCTATCAGTTTGATACCTGTTACATCACCTATCAGGGGACGAATATATGGCATGGATTTTTGGAACAGGGATATTTAAAAAGATGCTTGGTCAGTCCTCCCACTTAAAATTTGGGGCACTGCGCGTGCAATCTAAGGTTCCACCAGATAGGAGTGGTGTGTTCAGTTGTACTATTTATTCCTTATAGTTTAATACCTGTTACATCACCTATCAGGGGACGTGTATATGGCATGAATTTTTGGAACAGGGAGATGGAAAAAGATGCTTGGTCGGACCTCCTACTTCGAGTTTGGGGCACTGCACGTGCAATGTAATGTGCCACCAGATTTGAGTGGTGTATTAAGTTGTACTATTTATTCCTATCAGTTTGATACCTGTTACGTCACCTATCAGGGGACGTGTATATGGCATGGATTTTTGGAACAGGGAGATGGAAAAAGATGCCTGGTCGGTCCTCCCAGTTCAAATTTGGGGCACTGCGCGTGCAATCGAAGGTGCCACCAGATAGGAGTGGTGTGTTCAGTTGTACTATTTATTCCTATCAGTTGAATACCTGTTACGTCACCTATCAGGGGACGTGTATATGACATGGATTTTTGGAACAGGGAGATGGAAAAAGATGCTTGGTCGGTCCTCCCACTTCAAATTTGGGGCACTGCGCGTGCAATCTAAGGTGCCACCAGATAGGAGTGTTGTGTTTAGTTGTACTATTTATTCGTATCAGTTTAATACCTGTTACGTCACCTATCTTTCCTCCCAATAGCACATTCTATATGTCATCAACCGGCCTGGGTGTATTTAGAGAACCACACTTTAAAGCCCTTAACCTGGGACAAGGTGGCTTGGCTATCAGAATTGCTTTAGAGCCTTAAATACTCGCCAAACCCCCTAATCAGACACTCACTATCATACTGGAAATGTGCCAAGAAACACACAGGTTTGTTCCCTGGATCCACCCAAATGACCCCAATTCTTGACCACCCTCAGGCCCCGAAACACATGAGCACAACATCACAACACTGGTGGAGGTCAAGGAAACTAGATAGACTGGGAGACTGGTTAGTAAAGGGCCAGATGCTCACCTATGAGGAACTGAGGGACAAGCATGAGCTACCGCTGTTAGAACATTACAATTACTGTAGGCTGAGGCATTTCACACACTCCCTGACCCAGAAACAGGGGACACCGGTCTTAAATTGGTTCTCCAAAATTTGTAAAGATAAACCTCTATCAATGGGGATCATTGGGTCGCTTTACAAATATAAAACATTTGTTACTGGTTGAAGCGACACTGGGGGAAGGACCGGAGTGGGGGAGCCCTGGAGACCCTTCAGAAGCAACCGGCGGCAAAATCATCCCAGGAAAGTAGAGGTCGCTTACTGAAGCCTGCCCTAGGGTAACCCAAGGGCGATTGCCCAGGTTAGATATTGTAAATAATAAGCTAATACTGCTGGAGGGATGATAGCTAATAGGACTTGGGTGTTTCCTGCAGATATACTCTTTACTAGTGTCTGTTTTACCATGTTTTAGGTATCTCTTAAATTGCAATCACAGTAAAAAATAAGAAAAATTGTTAACCTAAAAAGTAAAAATAAGAAGGAATAGCCAGCTAACTTTCACAAAATGTCTTTATTGTAAATATGTATTTTTGCCCAACTGTTATGCAAGACTGATCAAAAATGCTTTATTTTTCATTACATGCTGTACGCCTTCTGACAATAAATGAATTTAAATGCAAAAATTAGGTATTGTTGCAGCGACCAGAAAAATTGATGTCAGTTTGCCAGGCAGAAAGTGCCCTAAAACATTGCGTCTTGAACCCTAGTTGGTGGCGGATAAGTCACGCAAGTCATCCGGCATGCAGGGATAAAATACAGCAGCGTGTGGACCATTATTAGCTCAAGGCAGCTCATCTATCGGGCCTTTTTTAATCGAATGTATCGCCCACTGTCAGTCCCTTCGGGATCCATCCCTCATTCATCTTAATAAAGGTGAGGTAATCGAGACTTTTTTGACCTAGGCGACTTCTCTTATCAGTCACAAAACCTCCTGCTGCACTGAAGGTCCTTTATGACAGGACACTTGAAGCGGGGCAGGACAGAAGTGCTATGGCAAATTGGGATAGCTCAGGCCACAGGGCAAGCATGCACACCCAGTAGTCAAGGGGTTCATCGCTCCTCATAGTGTCGATTTCTGTAGTTAGGGCGAGGTAGTCTGTTACCTGACGGTCGAGTCGTTCTCTGAAGGTGGACCCCGAAGGGCTGTGGCGATGCATAGGACTTAAAAAGCTCTGCATGTCCTCCATCAACAACACGTCTGTAAAGCATCCTCTCCTTGCCGGCGTGGTCGTGGCAGGAGGAGGATTATGTTCACCTCTTCCGCTGTTAGATTGCCGTTGTGCTGTGACATCACTCTTAAACGCTGTGTAAAGCATACTTTTTAATTTATTTTGGAAGTGCTGCATCCTTTCCGACTTGTGGTAATTCGGTAACATTTCAGGCACTTTCTGCTTATACAGGGGGTCTAGTAGCGTGGACACCAGTACAGGTCGTTCTCTTTCATCCTTTTTATACGAGGGTCCCTCAACAGTCACGACAGCATGAAAGACCCCATTTGCACAAGGTTGGATGCCGAGCTAGTCATGTCCCGTTCCTCGTCCTCAGTGATCTCACTGAAGGTATGTTCTTCCCCCCAGCCACGTACAACACCACGGGTACCAGATAGGTGACAACGAGCACCCTGGGATGCCTGTTGTGGTTGGTCTTCCTCCTCCTCCTCAAAGCCACATTCCTCCTCTGACTCCTTTTCCTCACAATCCTCTTCCAGCGTATCCGCAGGTCCAGCAAGCGATGCTGATAAGGCTGTTTTTGGTGGTTATGGTGACCATAACTCTTCCTCTTCCTCTTCACGCTCATCTACGGCCTGATCCAGCACTCTTTGCAGAGCACGCTCCAGGAAGAAAACAAATGGTATGATGTCGCTGATGGTGCCCTCGGTGCGACTGACCAGGTTTGTCACCTCCTCAAAAGGACGCATAAGCCTACAGACATTGCGCATGAGCGTCCAGTAACGTGGCAAAAAAATCCACAGCTCCGTAGAGGCTGTCCTAGCACTCTGGTCATACAAATACTCGTTAAAGGCCTTTTCTTTTTGGAGCAGGCGGTCGAACATTAGGAGTGTTGAATTCCAACGTGTCAGGCTGTCTAAAATCAAGCGCCTCGCTGGCATGTTGTTTCGACGCTGAATATCTGTAAAGTGCCCCATGGCCGTGTAGGAACACACCTTCCTGGCCTGCTTCAGGACGTCCTGTAAGCCTGGGTGATTATGCACAAAGCGTTGTACAATCAGATTACACACATGTGCCATGCACAACACATGTGTCAACTTGCCCAAATTCAATGCCGCCAACAAATTTCTTCCGTTGTCACAAACCACTTTGCCGATCTCCAGTTGGTGCGGAGTCAGCCACTGATCCACCTGTGCGTTCAGGGCGGACAGGAGTGCTGGTCCGGTGTGACTCTCTGCTTTCAGGGTAGACAACCCCAAGGCAGCGTGACACTGCCGTATCCGGGATGTGGAATAGTACCTGTGGAGCTGGGGGGGGGGGGGGGGTGCCGTTGATGTGGAGCAAGCAGCAGCAGCAGAAGATGACTCAGCTGAGGAGGTTATGGAAGAGGATGGAGTAGGAGGAGTAGAGGAGGTGGCAGCAGGCCTTCCTGCAAGTCATGGCGGTGTCACCAACTCCTCTGCAGAGCCACGTATTCCATGCTTGGCAGCCGTCACCAGGTTTACCCAATGCGCAGTGTAGGTGATATACCTGCCCTGACCATGCTTTGCAGACCAGGTATCAGTGGTCAGATGGACCCTTGCCCCAACACTGTGTGCCAGAGATGCCATTACTTCCTTTTGCACAATCAAGTACAGGTTGGGGATTGCCTTTTGTGCAAAGAAATTTCGTCCGGGTACCTTCCACTGCGGTGTCCCAATAGCTACAAATTTTTTGAACGCCTCAGATTCCACCAGCTTGTATGGTAAAAACTGGCGGGCTAAGAGTTCAGACAAGCCAGCTGTCAGTTGCCGGGCAAGGGGGTTACTTTGTGACATTGGCTTCTTACGCTCAAACATGTCCTTGACAGACACCTGACTGTGGGCAGATGAGCAGGGACTGCTCAGGGCGAGACACGGAGTGGCGGATGGTTGAGAGGGGGCAAGCAGTGCAGCAGTGGTTGACGTGGCTGAAAATGCTGGACCAGGAGGGGGATAGCGGCTTTGACTTTGTGTGCTGCTTGTACTTATGTGTTGATCCCATAGGCGTTTGTGATGTGACATCATGTGCCTTCGCAAATAAGTTGTACCTAGGTGGGTGTTGGACTTCCCACGACTCAGTTTCTTTTCGCACAGGTTGCAAATGGCATCACTGTTGTCACAGGCAGACACACGAAAAAATTGCCACACTGCTGAGCTCTGCAATGATGGCATTCTGGTGGTGGCAACAGCATGCGTTCACTGGCGTGCTGTCTGGCTGAGCCACTAGCTACTTTCGACAACCTCCCCCTGTTTCCAACTCGTCTCCTCCTCCTCTCTGTCTCCCCATCTGAACTTTCCTCCTGTTCTTCTACTCTTATAGCGGGCACCCACGTGACATCCACGGATGCATCGTCATCATCAACCACTTCACTTGTAACTGACAACTCAACAAAGGAAGCAGCACCGGGTACAACATCATCATCATCATCAGACCGTACGTCCATATGTGTAATGCTGCCTGACTGGGACATATCCCTGTTATCTACATCCTCTGGCACCAATGTTTGCTCATCACTCATTTCTTCCAACGGATGTTGTAACGGAGCTGGGACACGCAGTCCAAAATCTCCGCTGGTATACGATAAAATACCCACAAGGCACTACAGTTTCACCATTCCCAACCTCCCATATTGGACGACACACAATTTGGGAGTCAAATGAATACTGACTTTATTTTGTTATTGCAGAAATATTTATACATCTCTTTGGCCACAGGCAATACACATGCCCATATTTGGCTACACACAATACACATAAAGAGAACAATAGGGGGGTCACACCTCCCTGGCAACTTTGATACAATCAGACATTGATTCAATTACACTTCTTTGTTCTTATCAGAGAATGAAAACACTTTGGAAAATGCAAGGATCCTTTACAACTTTCTTATCTCTTGAATCTCTGTAATAGGATTATCTATTAGCCTAGGTCTGCAAAAGTCTGGCTAATATTCTGCAGAGCATAAACCAGCATACATATTGTAGGATCATATTTTAACCAAGAATTAAATAATCATAAAACAGGGTAAAACAGTGATGGGTTCCGCTACACACCTCCCCCGTGACCATAAGCCGGCATACACGGTCTGATCCCAACGGATCGGCCTTGGGGTTGTCCGGACAAAAGTATTTGTTGGTCAATTCTCTAGTTTGACAACCCATCAGCATTACTGCAATTCACATTTACTCACATTTCCCATATCCCCAGATAGCTGGGATCTGAGCGCACAAAACCACCGAATAGCGCTCAGATCCTCTTCACACAGTTCAATTGCCATGTAGCTAAAGTCTTTCCCATAGTCTTTCATTATATGAATGGGCTTCATGGCACAGTTATCTGGGGTATCATGGTTCACACAGCGCAAGTACAGAATGACCCCCCTGTATGTAAAGGGCCAGAATGAGTGACTTACACTCTGGTATGGCCAAACACTGGTTCCAAAGGGCAATATGTACCAGGGCCATAGTCGCAAGGCAGGAGGCTGGCAAACAGTCCTCTCCAAGCCAAAGTGGCGAAGGGCACTTCATCACACATCTCCCCTTTGGGGGGAAGTCTAACCAGGCACCTGGATATTTTGCTGGGGTGATGGTGCAACACGCTGAGGGGACTTGAGGGGCAGAGGCCAGCGGCACTCTGCCCTGATGCCAGCTCTTCTGCTGGTATAACCTGCAGGACCTCCTGCTCTGTACAAGGGACAAAGGGAGGGCAGAGGCCGACTGCACTCTGCCCCGCTGTCAGCTCTTCTGCTGGGGTACTTGGGACATATTCCGGCTCAGTAGCCAGGGAAACGTGGGGGTCAGTGGGGGTTAACATTTCCTCTGTTAACCCTGGGGCCACATTAGAAGTTAGCTGGGGAGGGGAATTTGTACTTACCCCCTCCTCCGGTTGTCCCAGTGACGGTAGTTGGGGATCTGGACAAGCTGTGGGCGCAGAGACCACGGTCCCATCTGCGCCGTCTGGGAGATTGGTGTCTCCCCTGGTTAGGGTAAACTGTCGCTGGGGGGGAAGGACGACACCTTCTGCCCCCTGTGTTTCACACTGCCGCTGGGGGGGAAGGACGACACCTTTGGCCCCCTGGGGTACCCACTGCCGCTGTGGAGGAAGGTCGACACCTTCTGCCCCCTGGGGTTCACACTGCCGCTGAGGGGGAAGGACGACACCTTCTGCCCCCTGGGGTTCACACTGCCGCTGGGGGGAAAGGACGACACCTTCTGCTCCCTGGGGTTCACACTGCCGCTGGGGAGGAAGGACGGCCCCTTCTGCTCCCTGGGGTACACACTGACGCTGGGGGGGAAGGCCGACACCTTCAGCTCCCTGGGGTACACACTGCCGCTGGGAAGGAAGGACGACACCTTCAGCTCCCTGGGGTACACACTGCCGCTGAGGGGGAAGGACGACACCTTCTGCCCCCTGGGGTTCACACTGCCGCTGGGGGGAAAGGACGACACCTTCAGCTCCCTGGGGTACACACTGCCGCTGAGGGGGAAGGACGACACCTTCTGCCCCCTGGGGTTCACACTGCCGCTGGGGGGAAAGGACGACACCTTCTGCCCCCTGGGGTTCACACTGCCGCTGAGGGGGAAGGACGACACCTTCTGCCCCCTGGGGTTCACACTGCCGCTGGGGGGAAAGGACGACACCTTCTGCCCCCTGGGGTTCACACTGCCGCTGGGGGGAAAGGACGACACCTTCTGCCCCCTGGGGTTCACACTGCCGCTGAGGGGGAAGGACGACACCTTCTGCCCCCTGGGGTTCACACTGCCGCTGGGGGGAAAGGACGACACCTTCAGCTCCCTGGGGTACACACTGCCGCTGAGGGGGAAGGACGACACCTTCTGCCCCCTGGGGTTCACACTGCCGCTGGGGGGAAAGGACGACACCTTCTGCCCCCTGGGGTTCACACTGCCGCTGAGGGGGAAGGACGACACCTTCTGCCCCCTGGGGTTCACACTGCCGCTGGGGGGAAAGGACGACACCTTCTGCCCCCTGGGGTTCACACTGCCGCTGGGGAGGAAGGACGACACCTTCGGCTCCCTGGGGAACACACTGCCGCTGGGGGGGGAAGGACGACACCTTCGGCCCCCTGGGGTACACACTGTCGCTGGGGGGGGGGGAAGGACGACACCTTCGGCCCCCTGGGGTACACACTGCTGCTGGGAGGTGGAATTAGTTGGAGTATTCCACGTGGAGCGGTTTCTGTTTCTGGGACAGTCTCTCTGCATGTGACCCTGCTGGTTACACGTGTGGCACCTGATGTACCGTGGAGGGGTTTGGTAGTTCCCCCCACCCGGACGCAGTGCTGGGGGGGGTTAATGGTGGGAGGTGGGTTAGCAGCTCCCAAGATGGACCGCTCCCGTGCCCGCTGCTTTTCCATTATGGATTTGTGGACATCTGTCATTAACCATTCCAAGGTTTTCATGGGAAGCGTACCTGGGAAAAAGGCCAGTCTGCTTTGGAGTTCTCTTCCAAACTCATTCTGTGGGGTAATACGAGGTACTGTAACCATGAGTTCCTTTCTGTCTGCATCCCTGTAGTCCGCGGCCGCCTCCTCCTCCTCATTATGGAACGCTGTCTGAAAACTAGCCGGTTCCATCCTGCTGTAGCCAAGGGCGCTGTACGGATACTAGCGTTGCCCTCAATTTGTACTCCACGGAATGGTGTCTCCTGTAGCTGTCCTTCTGACCGTGGGAACAATCCCGCCACTTGCCAACAAATGTAACGGAGCTGGGACACGCAGTCCAAAATCTCCGCTGGTATACGATAAAATACCCACGAGGCACTACAGTTTCACCATTCCCAACCTCCCATATTGGACGACACACAATTTGGGAGTCAAATGAATACTGACTTTATTTTGTTATTGCAGAAATATTTATACATCTCTTTGGCCACAGGCAATACACATGCCCATATTTGGCTACACACAATACACATAAAGAGAACAATAGGGGGGTCACACCTCCCTGGCAACTTTGATACAATCAGACATTGATTCAATTACACTTCTTTGTTCTTATCAGAGAATGAAAACACTTTGGAAAATGCAAGGATCCTTTACAACTTTCTTATCTCTTGAATCTCTGTAATAGGATTATCTATTAGCCTAGGTCTGCAAAAGTCTGGCTAATATTCTGCAGAGCATAAACCAGCATACATATTGTAGGATCATATTTTAACCAAGAATTAAATAATCATAAAACAGGGTAAAACAGTGATGGGTTCCGCTACAGATGTGTAAATAACTCTGCTGACGGATCAAGTGAAGCGGCTGTGGTGCTAGTGTTGGTGGTGGCGGCAGGCGGGCGAGTGGTAACTGGAGAGGTGCCCGAAGCTAAGCTGGAGGAGGATGGTGCGTCTAGGTTCCGAGCGGAAGCTGTAGAAGATTGGGTGTCCTGTGTTAGCCAGTCAACCATGTCCTTAGAATTTTTCAAGTTCAGGGTACGTTGCCTCTGAAAACTGGGCATTATTCTAGGGCCAAAGGGAATCACAGCACCACGACCACGACGGCCCCTGCTGGGTGGCCTGCCTCTGCCTGTCATTTTTTTTCGATTAGTGGTACTATGCGTGCAAGCTACTGTGACACCAGATCTGAGTGTCACTGTGCACTGGCAAAAGTTGGCAGAGTAGGCGCTGTAGGCCTCACACACACGCCTGTAGGCAGGCAACTGATATTCAATCGATTACAGTCAAAAAAGGGTTCTTTTATGTCACTGTACACTAGTTTGCACCAGATATGAGTGTCACTGTGCACTGGCAAAAGTTGGCAGAGTAGATGCAATAGGCTTCACACACACGCCTGTAGGCAGGCAACTGATATTCAATCG
The DNA here is from genome assembly GCA_027410445.1 of Discoglossus pictus. Classification (NCBI taxonomy): domain Eukaryota; kingdom Metazoa; phylum Chordata; class Amphibia; order Anura; family Alytidae; genus Discoglossus; species Discoglossus pictus. The sequence goes on along the minus strand of CM050168.1, from coordinate 276,046,021 downwards.
ATTACAGTCAAAAAAGGGTTATTTTATGTCACTGTACATTAGGATGCACCAGATATGAGTGTCACTGTGCACTGGCAAAAGTTGGCAGAGTAGGCGCTGTAGGCCTCACACACACGCCTGTATGCAGGCAACTGATATTCAATCGATTACAGTCAAAAAAGGGTTTTTAAATGTCACTGTACATTAGGTTGCACCAGATATGAGTGTCACTGTGCACTGGCAAAAGTTGGCAGAGTAATGGCTTTAGGCCTCACACACACGCCTGTAGGCAGGCAACTGATATTTAATCGATTACAGTCAAAAAGGGTTCTTAAATGTCACTGTGCACTAGGTCGAACCAGATATGAGTGTCACTGTGCACTGGCAAAAGTTGGCAAAGTAGGCGCTGTAGGCCTCACACACACGCTTGTAGGCAGGCAACTGATATTCAATCGATTACAGTCAAAAAAGGGTTCTTAAATGTCACTGGGTGGGAAATGTGCTGCCCCCTGTGTCCCTCTTGTGCCCTCTGTGTCACCCTCTCTCTCTCAGTGTCTCTTCTCCCCTCTCCCTTCCCTTTGTCTCTTCCCCCCTCTCCCTTCCCTGTGTCTCTTCCCCCTCCCTTATCACCCTCCTCAACCCCACTCCTCAACCTCCCTCCTCATCCTCAACCTCCCTCCTCATCCTCAACCTCCCTCCTCATTCTCAACCTCCTTCCTCATCCTCTCACCTCAACCCCCCCATCCTCAACCCCCCTCCTCAACCCCCCATCCTCATCCTCTCTCCTCAACCCCCCTCCTCAACCTCCCTCCTCAACCTCCCTCCTCAACCCCCCCATCCTCATCCTCTCTCCTCAACCTCCCTCCTCATCCTCAACCTTCCTCCTCAACCCCCCATCCTCAACCCCTTCCTCAAACTCCCTCCTCAACCCCCCCATCCTCAACCCCCCCATCCTCATCCTCCCTCCTCAACCCCCCCATCCTCAACCCCAACCCACCTCCTCAACCTCAACCCCCTCAATCCCCCTCAACCCCAACCCCCCTCCTCAAGCTAAACCCCCCACAACCCCCCTCCTCCACCTAAAACACCCTCAACCCCCCTCCGCCACCTAAACCCCCCTAAATACCTCCCCCCTCTCCCCTCACTTACCTGCTTGTGCTCCGGCCTCCGCTCCTTGACCCGGCGCGCATGTGACGTCACATGCGCGTCGCGTCATTAGCATATACCGGGTGCCTGCACCCGGTATATGGTAATGACGCAGCGCGCATGTGACGTCACATACGCGCCGGTGCCGGGTCAAGGAGCGGAGGCCAGAGCTCAAGTGAGGGGAGAGGGGGGAGGTATTTAGGGGGGGTTTAGGTGGAGGAGGGGGGTTAAGGGGGGTTTAGGTTGAGGAGGGGGGTTGGGGATAAGGGGGATTGAGGGGGAAGGTTGAGAGGGGTTGAGGTTGAGGAGGGGGGAGGGAAAGAGACACGGGGGGTTAGAGAGACACACGGGGTGGTTAGAGACACACGGGTTGGTTAGAGACACACGGGTTGGTTAGAGACACACGGGGAGGTTAGAGACACACGGGGGGGTTAGAGACACATGGGGGGGTTAGAGACACGGGGGGGTTAGAGAGTGACTCGAGTATAAGCCGAGGGGGCCCTTTTTTGCCTTAAAAAAAGGGCTGGAAAAGTCGGCTTATACTCGAGTATATACGGTAAGTGTATTGGGGTTACAGGAATAGCTTGACAGAAAGTGTTTGTTTCCAAACGAAAAGGAAGGCTCAGTGTATATCACAGTGTATATAACATATCTAGATAAAAAATCAGTATTAGCTTGAAGCAGCTGGAGGCAGTCTCTTATGTAAGATGAGCATTTGCTGGCACCAGAAACCTTGGGGCCCTGTACAGGTTTAAGTGCAAACACTCACCAAGTGCACATTAAATACTCGCAAAACACTGAAATTAAACAATCATGTATAACCGGAGTTATAGAGCAGTTTGTCTCTCCCAGGAAAACTTTGATCCAAGAAAGCTTTTGACTCCCACCCTTTTTAACAACCCTGAAAAATGTAATAGGGTGCCTTGGCAAGAGCAGAAGAAAGGGTATTTGCACAATGGTATACACACCACTGGAATTAAAAATGGCTAGTATTCATTTTCAGGCATATATTTTTGCATTACAATATCTGACTTTTGTATTTATTTATTTACCATTGAAATATATTCAATTGGTTCATATCATTCCAACTCACTTCTGATCTTTGTTCTTTATTCCGTATTTTTCAGTCTTTACTTTTCCCCATCTCACTTTCTACCTTCCCTCTCAGCCTTCTGGTTCTTGTTCTTCACTAATTCCTCTCCCCTTCCCCTTTTCTTCCCTTATTGCCCATATCCCACCTACCCGCACAAACACTATTTTCCCTATAGTAAAGTATCATGTGTTAAAATGTCAGGTTTCTGTGCTGTAAAAAATGTGGACAAAGATAAATCATTTCAGAACTTTTTCCACCTTTAATGTGACCTATAAACTGTACAACTCAATTGAAAAACAAACTGAAATCTTTTAGGTGGAGGGAAGAAAAATTAAAATAATGTGGTTGCATAAGTCTGCACACCCTCTTATAACTGGGGATGTAGCTGTGTTTAGAATTAAGCAATCACATTCCAAATCGTGTTAAATAGGAGTCAGCATAAACCTGCCATCATTTAAAGTGCCTCTGATTAACCCCAGATAAAGTTCAGCTGCTCTAGTTGGTCTTTCTTGCCATTTTCTTAGTCGCATCCCACAGAGAGCTTCCAACGCATCAGAGGGATCTCATTGTTAAAAGGTATCAGTCAGGAGACGGGTACAAAAGAATTTCCAAGGCATTAGATATACCATGGAACACAGTGAAGACATCAAGTGGAGAAAATATGGCACAACAGGGACATTACCAAGAACTGGAGCTCCCTCCAAAATTGATAAAAAGACATGAAGAAAACTGGTCTGGGAGGCTACCAAGAGGCCTAAAGCAACATTAAAGGAGCTGCAGGAATATCTGGCAAGTACTGGCTGTGTGGTACATGTGACAACAATCTCCCGTATTCTTCATATGTCTGGGCTATGGGGTAGAGTGGCAAGACGAAAGCCTTTTCTTACGAAGAAAAACATCCAAGCCAGGCTACATTTTGCAAAAACAAAACTGAAGTCTCCCAAAAGCATGTGGCAAAAGGTGTTATGGTCTGATGAAACAAAGGTTAAACTTTTTGGCCATAATTCCAAAAGATATGTTTGGCGCAAAAACAACACTGCACATCACCAAAAGAACACCATACCCACATTGAAGCATGGTGGTGGCAGCATCATGCTTTGGGGCTGTTTTTCTTCAGCTGGAACTGGGGCCTTAGTTAAGATAGAGGGAATTATGAACAGTTCCAAATACCAGTCAATATTGGCACAAAACCTTCAGGCTTCTGCTAGAAAGCTGAACATGAAGAGGAACTTCATCTTTCAGCATGACAACAACCCAAAGCATACATCCAAATCAACAAAGGAATGGCTTCACCAGAAGAAGATTAAAGTTTTGGAATAGCCCAGCCAGAGCCCAGACCTGAATCCGATTGAAAATCTGTGGGGTGATCTGAAGAGGGCTGTGCACAGGAGATGCCCTTGCAATCTGACAGATTTGGAGTGTTTTTGCAAAGAGTGGGCAAATCTTGCCAAGTCAAAATGTGCCATGCTGATGACTCATACCCAAAAAGACTGAGTGCTGTAAAAAAATCAAAAGGTGCTTCAACAAAGTATTAGTTTAAGGGTATGCATACTTATGCAACCATATAATTTTTTTAAAATATTTTTTCTTCCCTCTACCTAAAAGATTTCAGTTTGTTTTTCAATTGAGTTGTACAGTTTATAGCTCACATTAAACATGGAAAAAGTTCTGAAATGATTTATCTTTGTCTCATTTTTTTACAGCACAGAAACCTGACATTTTATCAGGGGTGTGGAGACTTTTTATATCTACTGTACGTCACTTGTTTTTACTCATTATAATAAACCTGACTTTTTCATTTTCTGTTGACTCCTAGAGCCATTCCTCATCCATAACTCTTGGTTTGGGTACATCCAACACTAAAATCTCCATAGTGTGAGGAGCAAAAGATTAACATCAAGTTGTAATGTAGGGGAAGAAAGCTCCAGGCTATACCACAGATTATACCCCCTGATTAGCATAGACCCTTTCTTTTCCAGAACCCTTTGGCGCCTGCTGGCAGATTTAGCTGAAAGGTGTAGCGGGTTTCTGGGTGACAGAATCTAACCAAAAGAGGCCCCAGCGTTCGTCCAGTTTACCCTCTTCTGTCACACTAATTTAGATAGCAATTAACTGACTCATAGAAGGATATGCCTTATTTCATAGGCATTTCCTGTTGTTAGTGAACAATTCTTACTTGATGGTATGGTGGGCTTTATCAAGCCGTCAGTAAAGCTGTGCAGTCAGAAGCTTTTAGAGGCCTTGACACAGTTTGGATAAAAGAAGCTCTAGCTCAAAAACTTTGGGGAAACAAGAAATTCCAGTGTAAGCATTCTCACAAAAAAAATGTAATCACAATAAATACAATTAGTGATGTCGCAAACATAAAATTTTCGGTTCGCGAACCGCGAACGCGAACCGCCGCAAATGTTCGCGAACCGGCGAACATCGGCAAACCGCCATAGACTTCAATGGGCAGGCGAATTTTAAAACCCACAGGGACTCTTTCTGGCCACAATAGTGATGGGAAAGTTGTTTCAAGGGGTCTAACAACTGGACTGTGGCATGCCGGAGGGGGATCCATGGCAAAACTCCCACGGAAAATTACATAGTTGATACAGAGTCTGGTTTTAAGCCATAAAGGGCATAAATTACCTAACATTCCTAAATTGTTTGGAATAACATGCTTTAAAACATCAGGTATGATGTTGTATCGATCAGGTAGTGTAAGGGTTACACCCGCTTCACAGTGACAGACCAAACTCCCCGTTTAACGCACCGCAAACAACCACAAACAGTCCATTTGCACAACCGCAAACTCCCCATTTGCACAAGGTTGGATACCAAGCTAGCCATGTCCCGTTCCTTGTCCTCACTGATGTCATTGAAGGTCTCTTCCTCCACCCAGCCACGTACAACACCAAGGGTCCCCGAAAGGTGACAACAAGCCCCCTGGGACGCCTGCTGTGTTTGGTCTTCCACATCCTCAAAGCCACCTTCCTCCTCTGACTCCTCTTCTTCAGACTCCGATCACTGAATTGCCTCTCTCTTTATTATTATAAGGTGTGTTAAGTAGTACTACTCTTATCAGTTTAAAACCTGTTACAGCACATATCAGGGTGCTGGAAAAAGATGCTTTGTTGGTCGTATCACTTCAATTTAGGGGCACTTTGAGACATTAGCTTCTTACGCTCAAACATGTCCTTTACAGGCACCTGACTATGGGCAAATGAGCAGGAACTGCTCAAGGCGAGAGACGCAGTGGCGGATGATTGAGAGGGGGAAAGGAGGACAGCAGTGGTTGATGTGGCTGATGATGCTGGACCAGGAGGAGGATGGCGGCTTTGAGTTTGTGTGCTGCTTGTACTCATGTGTTGGTCTGGAGACACCCAAACATTAGGTCTCAACCTGTAGAGGATAAGGGAACCAGGCTACTCTAGACCTCATTCATCATTACCGGTTTTGACAGATTGGTACTATGCGTCCAAGCTACTGTGACAACAGATATGAGTGGCACTGTGCACTTGCAGAAGTTGGCAGAGTAGACGCTGTAGGTCTGACACACACGCTTGCAGACAACTAACTGCTATGCAATCTATTACAGTAGAAAAAATGTTTTTTGTTTTAAATGTACACTACTGTTACACCAGATATGAGTGGCGTGTTAAGTAGTACTACTCCTATCAGTTTAATCCCTGTTATGTGCCTTTTTTTGGGGTTTGGTTGTTGAAGGCACAGTGCAGCACCAGAGGCCAGAAAAATTAGGCATGTACACATGCCTGAAAAATTAGGTATGGTTGATCTTTCAGCGAGCAGAGAAGAAGGTAGGCCTGATTCAACGCCCCAGCCCGCATACCCACACTCAGAGATTGAGCGGGGGACCTGAGAAGGCCACGGGTCGTAGATATAAAGGGGGGCCATCCCAAATAAGCACACAAGCGGGGACAAAGGTAGTGAAGGGGACATAGAGGCCCATGGACTGACGGTCGCCATCTTGGCACGAAAAGGGCCCAGCAATTAAGCCAAACTGACCCAGCACAGGCAGCTACTTGAGTCAAACGCTGTACAATTACACCTTAATAAAGCTGAAACATGCAGCAGCAGGGATTCTAAACGGCCACACGGGGACAAGGAGGCTAACAGCCCCCACAGTCTCTGCCCCACTCTTTTTAACAGATAACCCAATGGGCTAACCAGGGACCTTGCCCACATAAAAAAACAGAATTTTATTGGAGGAATTATTAATGTCTTTACCCCCCAAGAGAGGACATAATATACGGTATCTTTAGACTACCTGATGGCCAAACCTCCTTTAGCCCCAATGCTATCCAAGAAACATTTCAAAACTTTATCTGACTGGGGATCTATAGAGTGACATTAGTACTGACCTTTATATGACTGGGGGTCTATAGAGGGACATTAGTAATGACCTTTATCTGACTGGGTGTCTATAGAGGGACATTAGTAATGACCTTTATCTGACTGGGTGTCTATAGAGGGACATTAGTACTGACCTTTATCTGACTGGGTGTCTATAGAGGGACATTAGTACTGACCTTTATCTGACTGGGTGTCTATAGAGGGACATTAGTAATGACCTTTATCTGACTGGGTGTCTATAGAGGGACATTAGTACTAACCTTTATCTGACTGGGTGTCTATAGAGTGACATTAGTAATGAACTTTATATGACTGGGGGTCTATAGAGGGACATTAGTAATGACCTTTATCTGACTGGGTGTCTATAGAGGGACATTAGTAATGACCTTTATCTGACTGGGTGTCTATAGAGGGACATTAATACTGACCTTTATCTGACTGGGTGTCTATAGAGTGACATTAGTAATGACCTTTATCTGACTGGGTGTCTATAGAGGGACATTAGTAATGACCTTTATATGACTGGGGGTCTATAGAGGGACATTAGTACTGACCTTTATCTGACTGGGTGTCTATAGAGGGACATTAGTAATGACCTTTATCTGACTGGGTGTCTATAGAGGGACATTAGTACTGACCTTTATCTGACTGGGTGTCTATAGAGGGACATTAGTAATGACCTTTATCTGACTGGGTGTCTATAGAGGGACATTAGTACTGACCTTTATCTGACTGGGTGTCTATAGAGTGACATTAGTACTGACCTTTATATGACTGGTGGTCTATAGGTGACATTAGTACTGACCTTTATCTGACTGGGTGTCTATAGAGGGACATTAGGAATGACCTTTATCTGACTGGGGGTCTATAGAGGGACATTAGTACTGACCTTTATCTGACTGGGGGTCTATAGAGGGACATTAGTACTGACCTTTATCTGTCTGGGGGTCTATAGGTGACATTAGTCCTGACCTCCTGCTGCAGTATTATTACTCCCAGTACTCCCAGGCTTGCTACTATTAGATATAATAACCTCAGTTTCGTTTCCTTATCTGTTGGTAACATCAAAATATGATTATTAAATATTTCATATTTGTTTGTTTTTTTCTCCCAAAGTGAACCCCTTTGTGTGTGTCCCACAGATGTGGCGTTTCCACTCTGCATATGTTGGATTTGCACCGCTCAAAAAGTATGAAAAGAGATCCCCCCCCCTTGAAGCCCATTAATGACATCATCAGTAAATTGTATGTAACAGATTCCAGTGTTTAGGGTTTATGACCCAATACTGCGATCATATCATTTATGACAAAAATCCGTATTTGTCGTATTATTCAGACGCGTGTGCATCTTTGTGTTACATTTCCTGATACTTTTATTATCTTGATCTTTATATTACTAGCGACTTGCCCGTCAAAAAATGGCGGCAATAAGATTGTAAGGCAGGTAATGGTTTGGATGAGACATTCATTTTGTTGGCGGTCGGTTATCCTTCGGCGCTCATTGCGAGGCTGTTGGTTGCATTTTTTTTCTGATAGGCGCTTTTGCTGTTATTCTTTGGTCGGCGGTGATGTGTTTTTTGCGCTTATTGCAAGGCTTTGTGTGCTATGAGCAGCGTTGGCGCTCGTTGTGAGGCGCGCAGTGAATGGCTTTTATGTTTAATGTGATAATGTTTTTTTTTGTGTATATGTATTTTTGTATGCTAATGAAATAATTACTAAATGAATATACTTTACCTATTTGTAAGTAATATATGCAGGAAGCATTGTGCTGAAGAGCTGACAATCTGTTTTCATGTTCCTGCAGCATACAATGTAGGTTTTCAGTGCTGTGGAGCTGCTGTGTAAGTGTCAGCAATGTGTGCAGTGTGTAGTGTAAATAGGCTGCTTGCGCGAGGGGAAGCCGTTAGGGTAGCTGGGTACTTCCGCATTGTGTAAGTTAGTGTTGTAAAATGGCGGGGAATGTGTATGTGGTAAGCGGGTGTGGATGATTTAGCGTCCTTGTTAATAGTGTATCTTTACCTCGTACGGCTTTTTAGGAAAATCTTTTTTAGTTAGCTCTTCAGTTTATTGATCACTGGATATATTAATTACAAATAAGTAAAGTATTTTAGTAATTAATTAATTCATTATTATTAAAAAATATATATATAAAAAAAATATGCTTAATAGCATATTTTACACTGCGGTTACTTTGCATACATTAACGCTTCGCACTTCCTAATACATTTGTTCATTCACAATAGTTATTATCGTGCATTCATTTAATAAGTATTAATTAGTAATGGAAAATAAAAATGTAGACTTTACACTACACTAAAATGTTTTACTTTTTACTCTGCAGTTATATATCTGGATTACTGCTCATTGGCTGCCAGCGATAGCACTCTCAAAGCAGTTACAAATCTAAATCACTTTATTATGCTCTGAGACCTAAATACATTTTTTAATTTACACTGCACAAAAAAAATTATATATTTAACACTGTACTTATATATCTGTCTTTGCGATGAGCGCCGAAGATTGATCGTTGCAAAGCACGAAACATGAAGGACACGAGGGAAGAGGCTCACAATGAGCGCCGAAGGTCCTCAGAGTACAAAAAGCATCACATTGTGTGGCAAACAGCATTGCCATGGCTTCAAACTTTTTTATTTATTATTATTGCCCCGTCATTTGTGCCAGGCAAGTCGCTAGTGATATAATATAACATAATGTAATACAATATTATACAGTACACATGGGTGTTGGAACTGGGGGGGGGGGGGGGTAAGGGGTAACCCCCCCCCCCCCCAGATTTCTTATCGTATGTATGTATGCGTATAGAAGCTAACAGGGGAGGGGAGAGGGGGAGGAAACACAGGGGAGAGGGAGAGGAAGACACAGGAGAGGGGAGAGGGGGAGGAAGACACAGTTGAGAGGGGGAGGAAGACACAGGGCAGAGGGGGGAAGAGAAACAGGGTAAGGGAGAGGTGAGGGGAAGAGACACATGGGAGGGGGGGAGAGACACAGGAGAGAGTGGGGGGTAGAGACACAGGGGAGAGGGGAGAAGAGACTAATGGGAGGGAGTGGTGAGGAGACACCGGGGAGAGGAAAGGGGGTAAAGACACAGAGGAGGGGGGAAGAAACACAGGGGAAGGGAGAGGGGGTAGAGACACAGGGGAGAGGGGGTAGAGACAAAGGGGAGAAGGGGGAAGAGACACAGATGAGGGGGGGAGAGACACAGGGGCGAGGGAAGGGGGGAAAGACACAGGGGAGGGGGGGAAAGAAACACGGGACGGGAGAGGGGGGTAGAGACACAGGGGAGGGGGGAGTGACACAGGGAAGAGGGAAGGGGGAAAAGACACAGGAGAGCGGGGAAAGAAACACTGGGGAAGGGAGAGGGGGTAGAGACACAGGCAAGGGTGGGAGAGACACACATGGGAGGGAGTGGGGGGAGACACAGGGGAGGGGGGGGGGGAGAGAGACACAGGCAAGGGTGGGAGAGACACAGGGGAGAGGGGGGGAGAGAGACACATGGGAGGGAGTGGGGGGAGACACAGGGGAGAGGGGGGGGAGAGAGACACATGGGAGGGAGTGGGGGGGAGACACAGGGGAAGTCTTCTGCTTTATTATTATTCTTATTATTATTACTATATAATGTGTAGATGTACCGTCTGGGCATGCTCTTGTGCATTATTATTATTATTATTATTATTATTATTATTACTATATAATGTGTAGATGTACCGGCTGGGCATGCTCTTCTATATTATTATTATTATTATTATTATTATTACTATATAATGTGTAGATGTACCGGTTGGGCATGCTGTTGAGCATTATTATTATTATTGTTATTATTATTATTAGTAGTAGTATATAATGTGTAGATGTACCAGCTGGGCATGCATTATTATTATTATTATTATTATTATTATTATTATTACTATATAATGTGTAGATGTACCGGCTGGGCATGCTCTTGTGCATTATTATTATTAGTAGTAGTAGTATTTTACTAATAATAATAATAATAATGCACAAGAGCATGCCCAGCTGGTACATCTACACATTATATAATAATAATAATAATAATAATAATAATAATAATAATAATAATAATAATAATAATACATGCCCAGCTGGTACATCTACACATTATATAGTAGTAATAATAATAATAATAATAATAATGCACAAGAGTCCTTCAGCACTGCACTGGACACTGAATAAACTTGCCTAGCTATGGTTTTCCCTATTGATGCAGTATCACCTACACTCTACCTCCTCTCAGTAAGACTGCAAGTTAGTTATGATTCCAAAATGGCTGCTGTCCATGAGGTAGAAGGGTGTGGAAGGGAGTGTATGCTGCTGATTGGCTGGAATGTGTCTGCTGACTGTGACATGCAGGGTCAAAGTTTGCTCAATGATAAAGTATTGGGGGCGGGTCGAATATCGCATATGTTCGCAGTTCGCCGCGAACGCGAACATGCTATGTTCGCCGGGAACCGTCCGCCGGCGAACTATTCGCGACATCTCTAAATACAATTTATTTTAATAATGATTTGTTGTTTAGTCTTTAAGCCATGTCTGACTCTCTGTGACCCAGTGGACCACAACATGCTCGTATTAATAATGATATGTACTACTTAAAAATAATTAAGGAAAGATCATTACAGTTATTGAAGTCCTATAAAAAAAAGTAAAATATTTGTATTGTTGTATCAATGTCAAGGTAATGTGTGTCTGTTTGTAGCACAGTTTCAGCCCAAAGCCTGGGGCCTGATAACAGATACAATAACTTGTACATAGTTATTTAGTTGCTAAAAATCTGTTCAAATCGATGAAGAACCATTGTTATGTTCACACATTGCTTTGCATACAAACGGGTATACAGTGAGCCCTCCAAAATTAATATTTGTGTTGTAGCGCTTTGACAATTTTTCCAGCCAGATAAGTAGACTTCTGCCCAATCTGTGACTCTTGCTAAATGTATGTGAGAGGGACCTCAGGATATTGTACTCAGTCACACCTCTGCTGCAATGAAATTGTGATGTACAGTATATAGTTATAAGCATTCTCCCTTTATCAAGTCCTAAATAGATTCCTCAGACTTGAGCAAAGCACAGACTGGAGAAATAACTGCCATTTTGTCACTATGGCGGCTTTCTCAAAGGCTGTTGCTAATAGGCTTGATATAAGGTAATTATAGATTTTCAGATCACAACTATTTAATTAATTGTGAGGCTTTCTAACGGGAATCAGAAATTTGAGCAAAGGATAGCCTATTCTAGATGTTATTGCCTATGATATAATTGATAGAAGTTGCTAATATTTCCCTTTATTCACAATTTAAAGTATATTTTAGTTTTTTTTAGTTGCTAATATTTCCCTTTATTCACAATTTAAAGTATATTTTAGTTTTTTGACTTTTATCCTTATTTATTCCTTTCATTGGTAAAAAATATTCATCCTCTGTAGTTTGGATTACATGAGCACGTACTAGGAAATTGCTAGTATATGCCACTAATTGTTGCTTAGGCTTTTATTGTGGAGCATTACAGTTTCTCTCTTTAGATAATTTATGCTTCTTTCTATTTTTTACCAGCTATTCAAGTCAGATTTGGGGCATTAACTAGTGAGTCTTACAGAAAGGAGGACCCCTTGAGGGTCACAGGGCTGTTCTTTACCATATCCCTTTCTGTGCTTGTGATAAATATATTGTCTTTTCTGACAAATAGGATAAGTCTATATTTTAATAGCGGCCCACTTACTATTAATAAAGTCAATATTTTTAGGGGCTCTCACAAAGTTTTTTCTATTTTGGCTTGCCCACAATAAGCTTAATCAATTTGCGATAGATGGATGGATAGATAGAGTTATTTGAAAGACGTGATCAGTTTCAAACAAGTTCAAATAAACCTAGGATGTCACCTGTTCTACTGTATTCTGCTTGTTGCACCAAATAGTACCACAAATGGCACCATTGTGTCAAACAAGATGGGAGCAGTGGTAAAAAGAAAAGTCTCAGCAACAACTGAGACATGTTCTAAAGGCTTGGATTTTCCCAGATGCCAGCAACTGTACAACTGTAACTGTAAAGGAAATTAGCCAACATAGAGTAATTAAATTAATTAAGTCAGGCCACGGCACAGTGTATTATATGAAGAAAGATATAATGTAGATTGCTGAGGGAGGTTATTTGGGGTGGCTTGTATAGAGCATGACTTCTATCACATATTTAAAAGATAATATACAAAAATGTGTTTCTAGGAAAAATTAATTGTCTGTAGTAGAAATAATACATTACTGAAAGACAAAATAATAATTTTTTCCATCTTTGTTCTGACCTCTTACAGGATACAGTATGCTAAGGTACTGGCCAAATAGTTTATTCAATGGACATCTTATTAAGAGTTTTAAATCGTATGCTTATTTTTTGCAGAAATGCACCATTATTAAGGTTCACTGTTGGGTTATAGCTGCTGACTCCTGAAAGATGTAATCTATAAACATATCATTTTTGGCATAGTAGACATCAGTGGGATATGCGAGTTGTCTAATGCCTTCAAGAAACTAGAGAAATTTTAAGTATCATTGAATTATAAAGTACTATCATATTCTGCAGTGCTAAATACATGGGCTACAATGCATTTAGAAGGCAATCTGACAATAGAATACAAAAAGGTATAGAAAGAGTCAAGGGGCATTATCTAACTATCTCTGCTCCAATGTAAGTTGGAGCAGATATAGTTGGATAATGTATGGAGGGATTAAGCATCAATATCTTTAACTCCTGGCCTGTATATGGAACTGGAGATATGAAGCTGCCAACCCTAGAAAATCGCTGCTATACATATATTGGGGAGTACACAGTTGAAAATGGTACCCATTCTTTGTAGGAAAAGGAAAGCTTTCTCTTTAGAGCATACAGCCCATTGTCTGTGGATCCATAGCTTGATTTAAAGCTCAACTTAAAGAGACTTTAAAGAGCATTGGATATACATTGAACTAGCAGCTTTTTGCTACAGTAAATATAAAATGCTCCTGTATGCTAACGAGCGGCTCAGAATGCGCAATAAGGGTGGGTATAACTGCTAGATAACATTGCAGGTCTTTATTTTGGACACTAGAGACAGACAAACAGACTGTAATCCTAATTAGAACATCAAAACAGCAAATTAATGCGTGAGAGACTAATTTTCATATAAATATAGCTACAAGATGGAATTTCCCAGGATTGATTCAATTTATAAAAAAAATGAATAACACCACATATAGCCAGTTTTTCATGCTCTTTAAGAATAACCCAAATGAAAACTTTATTTTGGGATGACAGAGCCATTTTAATGGCCATTCTTATGATTCAGCTTGCATGAAATGTATAGTATAATAGATATCAGTATCAACAATTTATCAAAGTATTGTGATTAAAAAACGATTGATTTTTTCTGAGAAAACTTACACTGTTTATTTTCTCACCATTGGGCTTGCCCTCCTGTTGTGTTTTTCAGACATCGGCACAGCCTGTGAAAGATTTCCCTGCGCCTGCCTATTTACTGCACAGCTTTACTGAGCCTGGTTATTTGCACTGCGCTTCCTACCATAGTGTGAAAAGTGCAGAAACAACTACAATGTAAACAAGGTTAAGAAACATTTCTGTATATTATCTCACAAACGATCAAAACATTTTTTCGGCTATTATTACTTTCATTGCAAGCCTGTAGAAAGCGTAACTAAAACCTTGAAGTGGCAGAACAAAGGTCCCATAATTGATAAAAATACCTATATAAATACAGCTCATTGTTGTTCAAAAATGTGAGTATAAGTCTTAGATAAATAAGCTTAAAAGTTGGGTATATTAAGCATAAAAGACATGAAAAAGTCCTCCCATGCTCCTATGTAGATATGAATAATGAAGGCTTATAATACATTAAGATCTTAACAGTATATTGATCGAAAATGTATAAAGCTACCAAGTGCATGTGCCCATGTGGCTGGGCATCCCCACTGTGAAAGAAACTTGTTAGGAGAATGGGGAAACTTTTTCATGGTAATTATATCCCAAGCTCAGTTGACTAACGCTTCAGTCAAGAATATTTAATAACAACCTGTTGTAATTATATACGGCGAAGGATAGCTGAATTAATACGGCCAGTGTGCCAGATTATCTTGGTAAGGAGAAAGCTTGTCCTTGGACATGGCCAAGGGTGAAGCTTTATAGAGGTGGGCTTAAATCTACTATGTGGGCTTGTTGGAAGCAAAGACGGAGTTACCTTGGACATGGGTGGTGGTGAGGAGGGGAGGAGGAGATGTGAGTAGATTAGAGAGGTGGCCCTGGGGAGTGGTGGAGTAGAGGAGGAGGTGAAGAGTGGTGGAGGAGAGGGGAGGATGAGAGTGGAGGAGGTGGAGAGTGGAGGAGGTGGAGAGTGGAGGAGAGACGGTGGGTGGTGGCGTAGTGCCCATAGAGATAGGCACTCAAAGTTCAGGTTCAGAGGGGAGTGGTCTGATTATAGGTGGTGGTAGCTCGGGGGAAGGCTAGGCCTCAGGGGTAGATGAGAGAGTGCACAGGGCCCTGAACTACAGGCACAAGACAAATGTGGTCCTCCTTGGTGCGATCCGTGGCCGCCCTGCTCTCCTTGCGGAGCGCAGGGAATTTAGACCTGGGTCTAGGGCTCAGGCATGGAATGAGGTAGTGGCTGCAGTAACAGCAGTGGGCACAGCCAAAAGGGATGTAAGGTCTGTGAAGCCCCGCTTTGATTGCATCAGGGTCAAGGAGAGGAGGATGATGGCCAAGGAAGACAGTCAGGCTGCAGCACCATGTGGTGGCCCCAAAGTGACAGTCAGTTACAACGAGTGGGAGAGGGTTGCCAAGGATCTATTGAGCCAGTTGCCCACCGCTAAAGCTTCAGAATACAAAGTAAAAACAAAAGAAAAGAAAAAAAACAGGGGTAACCTCAGGAGAAATACAGGCTGCTCTAGAAAAAGACGATGTGGTTGTTTCAAGGAGCACAATACAATGATACTTGAACAAAAATGAGCTGCATGGTCGAGATGCCAGAAAGAAGCCTTTACTGCGCCAATGCCACAAAAAAGCCAGGTTACAATATGCCCGACAACACCTTGACACGGCCTCACAGCTTCTGGCACACTGTAATTTGGAGTGACAAGACTAAAATAGAGTTTTATGTTCACAACCTTAAGAGCTATGTTTGGAGAGGAGTCAACAAGACCTATAGTAAAAAGAATACCATCCCCACTGTGAAGCATGGTGGTGGCTCACTGATGTTTTGGGGCGGGGTGATCTCTAAAGGCACGGGGAATCTTGTGAAAATTGATGGCAAGATGAATGCAGCATGTTATCCGAAAATACTGGCAGACAATTTGCATTCTTCTGCACGAGGGCTGCGCATGGGACGCTCTTGGACTTTCCAGCATGACAATTACCCTAAGCACAAGCCAAGTTGACCCTCCAGTGGTTACAGCAGAAAAAGGTGTAGGTTGTGGAGTGGCCATCACAGTCTCTTGACCTTAATGTCATCAAGCCACTCTGGGAAGATCTCAAACGTGCGGTTCATGCAAGACGATCAAAGACTTTGCATCACCAGGAGGCATTTTGCCAAGACGAATGGGCAGCTATAACACCTGCAAGAATTTGGGGCCTCATAGACAACTATTACAAAAGACTTCACGCTGTCATTGATGCTAAAGGGGGCAGTAAAATGATCGCATCTCTGCGATTCCTTGCGATGGGGCTATGCCGCCTCGCAACCCTACATCTACTTTGGTATTCTAATGGACGGCGGCGCAAGGAGGTCCCTCTTACGTTAGCATTGGCGGGCTTGAATCTGAGAACCTGATCGCTACTGGTAGCGCGGAGATCATGGTTCAAGCCCACCAAATCTATATCTAATTAATATTCAATGAAGTACTGTAAAGCACTGTAAATGACAGGGAACGCAATGAGGGACATGAGGATTAAAAGCACTACATTCATAAGCTGGAATATCGCTGCTAGCCAATACTGTAATTTGTGGCCACAGTCTGCCGGACTTGAAGATCGAGTTACTGGCTTGGAGGTTATTTAAGCCCGTAGGTCTCGGGCTTGAATGACCTCCAAGCCAGTAACTGGTTCTCCAAGCCAGGCTGACTGTGGCCACAAATTACAGTATTGGCTACTGGCTATGTGCCAGCTTGTAAATCTAATACATCTAATCCTCATGTCCCCCCCTAATGTCCCCCATCAATTACAGTGCTGTACATTGCTGCATTGTAATATATGTTTAACCCCTAAGATCTCCAAGCCCTATACTCATACGGGCTTTGAGATTTAAATTCCCTGCCACGGCTCTTTAAAGGGCCAGCGGCACACTAATGCTTACTCCCCCATGCTGCCTGGGGTAGAGTAAGTACCCACACCGGTAACTAACCTTAACTCTCCATGCTGCGGGGTCCCCATCAGGACACCTGCAGTGTCCCTGCATTAACCCCTATAATGCAAGGGTCCAATTGGGATCCCTGCAGTGTCCCCACATTAACCCCTTGCTGTAGGGGTCAGCGACGACAGATTTCCTGCTGAAGGTCGCACCCCCTAGGAAAGAAAGAAACATAAATTAGTACAGAAATAAACACAACATAACATCTAAGCATTCTAAATATTAACCCTTACTTTTACGCAACTGCCCCCATCCCTCATGTAGTCTTCTCCTGCTGGGCACCTGGAAAAAAATCTGTCTGCTCAAAAAAAAATAAAATAAAGGTGCTCCTCAATAGAGGAACTCTCTGCCGCAATGAGGCTTGTAGTGCTTGTTCCGGTGAAAAAATTGAAATTGTGCCTTCTGATTGGCTGAATACGCTGTCAATCAAATTTCAGTCAATCAGAAGGCGCCAAGGTGTGAGCCAATCAGAATGGGATACACCCCTATATCCCCATTATTATAGTGCTGAAGGCAATAGTGCCTTCTCATTGGTTTACAAAAGATTGACAGGTCCAATGGTTTTCTTGCTGCCTAAACTCTTGCGACCGCGCAAGATCAAAGGCTTGAATGGGAGTAAGATGTGATTGGGCTCATTGCAAGGGATCGCAGCTCGTCGGCCGTAAGCCGCAGGAGTCCGCCATTAGAATAGCCAAGTACCTTGCGGCCTCCCCTTGCGGCTACTTATTTTGAAATCGTAGGATTAAAATGAGGCCCTAAGGGTATGCAAACTTTTGATCAGTTCTATTTGGGTGATTTCTATTATCATTATTATTTAAAAGGGAGCCAAACAACTATGTGATAATAAATGGCTTTCATATGATCACCTTATCCCTTAATTAATATACATTTTGTTTGCATGAACAGTCATATTTTCAAAATAAATGCCAAAATCTCACAATTTCTGGCACGGTATGCAAACCTGTATATATTATATATATATAATATATATATATATATATTTATATGTAGGTGTGGTATATGGGTAGCAGTGGTAAAAAGAAAAGTCTCAGCAACAACTGAGACATGTTCTAAAGGCTTGGATTTTCCCAGATGCCAGCAACTGTACAACTGTAACTGTAAAGGAAATTAGCCAACATAGAGTAATTAAATTAATTAAGTCAGGCCACGGCACAGTGTATTATATGAAGAAAGATATAATGTAGATTGCTGAGGGAGGTTATTGGGGTGCTTGTATAGAGCATTGACTTCTATCACATATTTAAAAGAATAATATACAAAAATGTGTTTCTAGGAAAATTAATTGTCTGTAGTAGAAATAATACATTACTGAAAGACAAATAATAATTTTTTCCATCTTTGTTCTGACCTCTTACAGGATACAGTATGCTAAGGTACTGGCCAAATAGTTTATTCAATGGACATCTTATTAAGAGTTTTAAATCGTATGCTTATTTTTTGCAGAAATGCACCATTATTAAGGTTCACTGTTGGGTTTATAGCTGCTGACTCCTGCAAGATGTAATCTATAAACATATCATTTTTGGCCATAGTAGACATCCGTGGGATATGCGAGTTGTCTAATGCCTTCAAGAAACTAGAGAAATTTTAAGTATCATTGAATTATAAGTATATCATATTCTGCAGTGCTAAATACATGGGCTACAATGCATTTATAAGGCAATCTGACAATAGAATACAAACAGGTATAGAAAGAGTTGAGGGCCATTATCTAACTATCTCTGCTACAATGTAAGTTAGAGCAGAGATAGTTGGATAATGTATGGAGGGATTAACCATCAATATCTTTAACTCCTGGCCTGTATATGGAACTGGAGATATGAAGCTGCCAACCCTAGAAAATCGCTGCTATACATATATTGGGGAGTACACAGTTGAAAATGGTACCCATTCTTTGTAGGAAAAGGAAAGCTTTCTTTTATAGAGCATACAGCCCATTGTCTGTGGAACCATAGCTTGATTTAAAGCTCAACTTAAAGAGACTTTAAAGAGCATTGGATATACATTGAACTAGCAGCTTTTTGCTACAGTAAATATAAAAAGCTCCTCGTATGGCTAACGAGCGGCTCAGAATGCGCCAATAAGGGTGGGTATAACTGCTAGATAACATTGCAGGTCTTTATTTTGGACACTAGAGACAGACCAAACAGACTGTAATCCTAATTAGAACATCAAAACAGCAAATTAATGCGTGAGAGACTAATTTTTCATATAAATATAGCTACAAGATGGGAATTTCCCAGGATTGATTCAATTTATAAAAAAAAATGAATAACACCACATATAGCCAGTTTTTCATGCTCTTTAAGAATAACCCAAATGAAAACTTTATTTTGGGATGACAGAGCCATTTTAATGGCCATTCTTATGATTCAGCTTGCATGAAATGTATATAATAGATATCAGTATCAACAATTTATCAAAGTATTGTGATTAAAAAACGATTGATCTTTTCTGAGAAAACTTACACTGTTTACTTTCCCACCATTGGGCTTGCCCTCCTGTTGTGTTTTTCAGACATTGGCACAGCCTGTGAAAGATTTCCCTGCGCCTGCCTATTTACTGCACCGCTTTACTCGAGCCCTGGTTATTTGCCACTGCGATTCCTACCATAGTGTGAAAAGTGCAGAAACAACTACAATGTAAACAAGGTTAAAGAAACATTTCTGTATATTAATCTCACAAACGATCAAACATTTTTCTTCGGCTATTATTACTTTCATTGCAAGCCTGTAGAAAGCGTAACTAAAACCTTGAAGTGGCACGAACAAAGGTCCCATAATTGATAAAATACCTATATAAATACAAGCTCCATTGTTGTTCAAAAATGTGAGTATAAGTCATAGATAAATAAGCCTAAAAGTTGGAGGTATATAAGCATAAAAGACATGAAAAATTCCCTCCCATTCTTCTATGTAGATATGAATAATGAAGGCTTATAATACATTAAGATCTTAACAGTATATTGATCGAAAATGTATAAAGCTACCAAGTGCATGTGCCCATGTGGCTGGGCATCCCCACTGTGAAAGAAACTTGTTAGGAGAATGGGGGAACTTTTTCATGTTAATTATATCCCAAGCTCAGTTGACTAACGCTTCAGTCAAGAATATTTAATAACAACCTGTTGTAATTATATACGGCGAAGGATAGCTGAATTAATACGGCCAGTGTGCCAGATTATCTTGGTAAGGAGAAAGCTTGTCCTTGGACATGGCCAAGGGTGAAGCTTTATAGAGGTGGGCTTAAATCTACTATGTGGGCTTGTTGGAAGCAAAGACGGAGTTACCTTGGACATGGGTGGTGGTGAGGAGGGGAGGAGGAGATGTGAGTAGATTAGAGAGGTGGCCCTGGGGAGTGGTGGAGTAGAGGAGGAGGTGAAGAGTGGTGGAGGAGAGGGGAGGATGAGAGTGGAGGAGGTGGAGAGTGGAGGAGGTGGAGAGTGGAGGAGGTGGAGAGTGGAGGAGAGACGGTGGGTGGTGGCGTAGTGCCCATAGAGATAGGCACTCAAAGTTCAGGTTCAGAGGGGAGTGGTCTGATTATAGGTGGTGGTAGCTCGGGGGAAGGCTAGGCCTCAGGGCTAGATGAGAGAGTGCACAGGGCCCTGAACTACAGGCACAAGACAAATGTGGTCCTCCTTGGTGCGATCCGTGGCCGCCCTGCTCTCCTTGCGGAGCGCAGGGAAGTTAGACCTGGGTCTAGGGCTCAGGCATGGAATGAGGTAGTGGCTGCAGTAACAGCAGTGGGCACAGCCAAAAGGGATGTGAGGTCTGTGAAGCACCGCTTTGATTGCATCAGGGTCAAGGAGAGGAGGATGATGGCCAAGGAAGACAGTCAGGCTGCAGCACCATGTGCTGGCCCCAAAGTGACAGTCAGTTACAACGAGTGGGAGAGGGTTGCCAAGGATCTATTGAGCCAGTTGCCCACGCTAAAGCTTCAGAATACAAAGTAAAAACAAAGAAAAAGAAAAAAAACAGGGGTTAACCTCAGGAGAAATACAGACTGCTCTAGAAAAAGACGATGTGGTTGTTTCAAGGAGCACAATACAATGATACTTGAACAAAAATGAGCTGCCATGGTCGAGATGCCAGAAAGAAGCCTTTACTGCGCCAATGCCACAAAAAAGCCCAGGTTACAATATGCCCGACAACACCTTGACACGGCCCTCACAGCTTCTGGCACACTGTAATTTGGAGTGACAAGACTAAAATAGAGTTTTATGTTCACCAACCTTAAGAGCTATGTTTGGAGAGGAGTCAACAAGACCTATAGTAAAAGAATACCATCCCCACTGTGAAGCATGGTGGTGGCTCATCTGATGTTTTGGGGCGGGTGTGAACTCTAAAGGCACGGGGAATCTTGTGAAAATTGATGGCAAGATGAATGCAGCATGTTATCCGAAAATACTGGCAGACAATTTGCATTCTTCTGCACGAGGGCTCTGCGCATGGGACGCTCTTGGACTTTCCAGCATGACAATTACCCTAAGCACAAGCCAAGTTGACCCTCCAGTGGTTACAGCAGAAAAGGTGTAGGTTGTGGAGTGGCCATCACAGTCTCTTGAACCTTAATGTCATCAAGCACTCTGGGAAGATCTCAAACGTGCGGGTTCATGCAAGACGATCAAACGAACTTTGCATCACCAGGAGGCATTTTGCCAAGACGAATGGGCAGCTATAACACCTGCAAGAATTTGGGCCTCATAGGACAACTATTACAAAGACTTCACGCTGTCATTGATGCTAAAGGGGGCAGTAAAATGGTCGCATCTCTGCGATTCCTTGCGATGGGCTATGCGCCTCGCACCCTACATCTACTTTGGTATTCTAATGGACGGCGGCGCAAGGAGGTCCCTCTTACGTTAGCATTGGCGGGCTTGAATCTGAGAACTACTGATAGCCTGGAGATCATGGTTCAAGCCCACCAAATCTATATCTAATTAATATTCAATGAAGTACTGTAAAGCACTGTAAATGACAGGGAACGCAATGAGGGACATGAGGATTAAAAGCACTACATTCATAAGCTGGCATATCGCTGCTAGCCAATACTGTAATTTGTGGCCACAGTCTGCCGGACTTGAAGATCGAGTTACTGGCTTGGAGGTTATTTAAGCCCGTAGGTCTCGGGCTTGAATGACCTCCAAGCCAGTAACTGGTTCTCCAAGCCAGGCTGACTGTGGCCACAAATTACAGTATTGGCTACTGGCTATGTGCCAGCTTGTCAATCTAATACATCTAATCCTCATGTCCCCCCTAATGTCCCCCATCAATTACAGTGCTGTACATTGCTGCATTGAATATATGTTTAACCCCTAAGATCTCCAAGCCTATACTCATACGGGCTTTGAGATTTAAATTCCCTGCCACGGCTCTTTAAAGGGCCAGCGGCACACTAATGCTTACCCCCATGCTGCTGGGGTAGAGTAAGTACCCACACGGTAACTAACCTTAACTCTCCCATGCTGCGGGGTCCCCATCAGGACACCTGCAGTGTCCCTGCATTAACCCTATAATGCAAGGGTCCCAATTGGGATCCCTGCAGTGTCCCCACATTAACCCCTTGCTGTAGGGGTCAGCGACGACAGATTTCCTGCGGAAGGTTGCACCCCTAGGAAAGAAAGAAACATAAATTAGTACAGAAATAAACACAACATAACATCTAAGCATTCTAAATATTAACCTTACTTTTCCGCAATGCCCCCATCCCTTATGTAGTCTTCTCCTGCTGGGCACCTGGAAAAAAATCTGCTGCTCAAAAAAAATAAAAATAAAGGTGCTCCTCAATAGAGGAACTCTCTGCCGCAATGAGGCTTGTAGTGCTTGTTCCGGTGAAAAAATTGAAATTGTGCCTTCTGATAGGCTGAATACGCTGTCAATCAAATTTCAGTCAATCAGAAGGCGCCAAGGTGTGAGCCAATCAGAATGGGATACACCCCTAAATCCCATTATTATTGGCTGAAGGCAATAGTGCCTTCTCATTGGTTTACAAAAGATTGACAGGTCCAATGGTTTTCTTGCTGCCTAAACTCTTGCGACCGCGCAAGATCAAAGGCTTGAATGGGAGTAAGATGTGATTGGGCTCATTGCAAGGGATCGCAGCTCGCCGGCCGTAAGCCGCAGGAGTCCGCCATTAGAATAGCCAAGTACCTTGCGGCCTCCCTTGCGGCTACTTATTTTGAAATCGTTAGGATTAAAATGAGGCCCTAAGGGTATGCAAACTTTTGATCAGTTCTATTTGGGTGATTTCTTTTATCATTATTATTTAAAAGGGAGCCAAACAACTATGTGATAATAAATGGCTTTCATATGATCACCTATCCCTTAATAAAATACATTTTGTTTGCATGAACAGTCATATTTTCAAAATAAATGCAAAATCTCACAATTTCTGGCACGGTATGCAAACCTGTATATATATATATAGTATATATATATATATATATATGTAGGTGTGTATATGGGAGCAGTGGTAAAAAGAAAAGTCTCAGCAACAACTGAGACTGTTCTAAAGGCTTGGATTTTCCAGATGCCAGCAACTGTACAACTGTAACTGTAAAGGAAATTAGCCAACATAGAGTAATTAAATTAATTAAGTCAGGCCACGGCACAGGTGTATTATATGAAGAAAGATATAATGTAGATTGCTGAGGGAGGTTATTTGGGGTGGCTTGTATAGAGCATGACTTCTATCACATATTTAAAAGATAATATACAAAAATGTGTTTCTAGGAAAAATTAATTGTCTGTAGTAGAAATAATACATTACTGAAGACAAAATAATTATTTTTTCCATCTTTGTTCTGACCTCTTACAGGAATACAGTATGCTAAGGTACTGGCCAAATAGTTTATTCAATGGACATCCTATTAAGAGTTTTAAATCGTATGCTTATTTTTTGCAGAAATGCACCATTATTAAGGTTCACTGTTGGGTTATAGCTGCTGACTCCTGCAAGATGTAATCTATAAACATATCATTTTTGGCATAGTAGACCTCCGTGGGATATGCGAGTTGTCTAATGCCTTCAAGAAACTAGAGAAATTTTAAGTATCATTGAATTATAAAGTACTATCATATTCTGCAGTGCTAAATACATGGGCTACAATGCATTTATAAGGCAATCTGACAATAGAATACAAAAAGGTATAGAAAGAGTCGAGGGCCATTATCTAACTATCTCTGCTCCAATGTAAGTTGGAGCAGAGATAGTTGGATAATGTATGGAGGGATTAAGCATCAATATCTTTAACTCCTGGCCTGTATATGGAACTGGAGATATGAAGCTGCCAACCCTAGAAAATCGCTGCTATACATATATTGGGGAGTACACAGTTGAAAATGGTACCCATTCTTTGTAGGAAAAGGAAAGCTTTCTCTTTAGAGCATACAGCCCATTGTCTGTGGATCCATAGCTTGATTTAAAAGCTCAACTTAAAGAGACTTTAAAGAGCATTGGATATACATTGAACTAGCAGCTTTTTGCTACAGGTAAATATAAACTGCTCCTGTATGCTAACGAGCGGCTCAGAATGCGCTATAAGGGTGGGTATAACTGCTAGATAACATTGCAGGTCTTTTATTTTGGACACTAGAGACAGACGAAACAGACTGTAATCCTAATTAGAACATCAAAACAGCAAATTAATGCGTGAGAGACTAATTTTCATATAAATATAGCTACAAGATGGAATTTCCCAGGATTGATTCAATTTATAAAAAAATGAATAACACCACATGCTCTTTAAGAATAACCCAAATGAAAACTTTATTTTGGGATGACAGAGCCATTTTAATGGCCATTCTAATGATTCAGCTTGCATGAAATGTATGTAATAGATATCAGTATCAACAATTTATCAAAGTATTGTGATTAAAAAACGATTGATCTTTTCTGAGAAAACTTACACTGTTTATTTTCCCCCCATTGGGCTTGCCCTCCTGTTGTGTTTTTCAGACATTGGCACAGCCTGTGAAAGATTTCCCTGCGCCTGCCTATTTACTGCACAGCTTTACTGAGCCTGGTTATTTGCACTGCGCTTCCTACCATAGTGTGAAAAGTGCAGAAACAACTACAATGTAAACAAGGTTAAGAAACATTTCTGTATATTATCTCACAAACGATCAATTTTTTTTTCCACCTATTATTACTTTCATTGCAAGCTTGTAGAAAGCGTAAGTAAAACCTTGAAGTGGCAGAACAAAGGTCCCATAATTGATAAAAATACCTATATGAATAAATATAAATACAGCTCATTGTTGTTCAAAAATGTGAGTATAAGTCTTAGATAAATAAGCATAAAAGTTGGGTATATTAAGCATAAAAGACATGAAAAAGTCCTCCCATTCTCCTATGTAGATATGAATAATGAAGGCTTATAATACATCTTAACAGTATATTGATCGAAAATGCATAAAGCTACCAAGTGCATGTGCCCATGTGGCTGGGCATCCCCACTGTGAGAGAAACTTGTTAGGAGAATGGGGGAACTTTTTCATGTTAATTATATCCCAAGCTCAGTTGACTAACGCTTCAGTCAATAATCACATATATAGTTGTGAGCGTACGAGTTGTTTGCTAACGCTGCGGGCTCGCGTAGCGAGGGCCGCGGCTCGCGCAAGCAAGCCGCGGCCCTTGCAAAGCGAGGGCAGTGGCCGAGGGTCTCAGTTGCTGGCATGGAGCGCCGTAGGCGCTCCATGCCAGCAACTGCGACCCTCGCAAACTTTACGTCGCAAACCAAACACACACATTACGACACTCGCAAACAACATACGACACACCGTTCACACACATTACGGCCTCGCAACACTCGGACGCCAACTCGCGAACATTACAAAATGTAAAACACAATACATACACACAGCACATACATAAAAAACTTACCTACACCAAGAGGGAGCACCCAGGACCTCAAAAATACAACCTTACACCTCGATTTTACTCGAAATAAAACAGTTTAGGAGACTAAAAAAAAATCGAAGCGAGAGAAAAAATGGTCGTCCGAACAAAACGAAAACGATGCTACAGCACTCTAAACTCGCAAAACCACCACAAGAACTCGCAAAAACACCACAAAACACCTACGGATATTCCGATACAGACGTATACCACACATTACTCGCCATTTTACGCAATGCGGAAGTACACGACTACGCTAACGGTTTGGTCTCGTGCACGCACAGTGTTACACTGCACACATTCAGCACGCTTACACAGCAGATCCACACCACTAATGCTGCAGCAACATCAAAACACATTCACAGCTCTTCCACACAATGCTTTAAAATAGGTAAAGTATATTCATTTATTAATGTATTATATATTTCATTATTACACACTAAACAGCATTAGCTACCTTACAATTTCATTGCCCGTCATTTTTTGACGGGCAATTCGCTAGTATTTAATAACAACCTGTTGTAATTATATACGGCGAAGGATAGCTGAATTAATACGGCCAGTGTGCCAGATTATCTTGGTAAGGAGAAAGCTTGTCCTTGGACATGGCCAAGGGTGAAGCTTTATAGAGGTGGGCTTAAATCTACTATGTGGGCTTGTTGGAAGCAAAGACGGAGTTAACTTGGACATGGGTGGTGGTGAGGAGGGGAGGAGGAGATGTGAGTAGATTAGAGAGGTGGCCCTGGGGAGTGGTGGAGTAGAGGAGGAGGTGAAGAGTGGTGGAGGAGAGGGGAGGATGAGAGTGGAGGAGGTGGAGAGTGGAGGAGGTGGAGAGTGGAGGAGAGACGGTGGGTGGTGGCATAGTGCCCATAGAGATAGGCACTCAAAGTTCAGGTTCAGAGGGGAGTGGTCTGATTGTAGGTGGTGGTAGCTCGGGGGAAGGCTAGGCCTCAGGGGTAGATGAGAGAGTGCACAGGGCCCTGAACTACAGGCACAAGACAAATGTGGTCCTCCTTGGTGCGATCCATGGCCGCCCTGCTCTCCTTGCGGAGCGCAGGAAGTTAGACCTGGGTCTAGGGTCAGGCCATGGAACTGACGGTAGTGGCTGCAGTAACAGCAGTGGGCACAGCCAAAAGGGATGTGAGGTCTGTGAAGCCACCGCTTTGATTGCATCAGGGTCAAGGAGAGGAGGATCATGGCCAAGGAAGACAGTCAGGCTGCAGCACCCATGTGGTAGGCCCAAAGTGACAGTCAGTTACAACGAGTGGGAGAGGGTTGCCAAGGATCTATTGAGCCAGTTGCCCACCGCTAGAGCTTAAGAATACAAAGTAAAAACAAAAGAAAAGAAAAAAAAACAGGGTTAACCTTAGGAGAAATACAGGCTGCTCTAGAAAAAGACGATGCGGTTGTTTCAAGGAGCACAATACAATGATACTCTGAACAAAAATGGCTGCAGGTCAGACTGATGACAGAAAGAAGCCTTTACTGCGCCAATGCTCACAAAAATCCAGGTTACAATCATGCCCGACAACACCTTGACACGGCCTCACAGCTTCTGGCACACTGTAATTTGGAGTGACAAGACTAAAATAGAGTTTTATGTTCACAACCTTAAGAGCTATCAGCCTTATTAAATTGTGATTCAGCAAATTTACAAAGGCTCTATTTAAGCACACAGCATATTTTTTTACAGAAGTTTTTAGTTAGTGAACTTCTATCCAAAAGCAAGGTCTTCACTAACTAAAATATTTGGTAAAAAAAATATGCTATGTGCTTATATAGAGCCCTTTTACATTTACAGAATCGCAATTTAATAAGGCTGTATGTTTGGAGAGGAGTCAACAAGACCTATAGTAAGTAAAAAGAATACCATCCCCACTGTGAGGCATGGTGGTGGCTCACTGATGGTTTAGGGCGGGGTGAACTCTAAAGGCACAGGGAATCTTGTGAAAATTGATGGCAAGATGAATGCAGCATGTTATCCGAAAATACTGGCAGACAATTTGCATTCTTCTGCACGAAGGCTGCGCATGGGACGCTCTTGGACTTTCCAGCATGACAATTACCCTAAGCACAAGGCCAAGTTGACCCTCCAGTGGTTACAGCAGAAAAAGGTGTAGGTTGTGGAGTGGCCATCACAGTCTCTTGACCTTAATGTTATCAAGCCACTCTGGGAAGATCTCAAACGTGCGGTTCATGCAAGACGATCAAAGACTTTGCATCACCAGGAGGCATTTTGCCAAGACGAATGGGCAGCTATACCACCTGCAAGAATTAGGGGCCTCATAGACAACTATTACAAAAGACTTCACGCTGTCATTGATGCTAAAGGGGGCAGTAAAATGGTCGCATCTCTGCGATTCCTTGCGATGGGGCTATGCCGCCTCGCAACCCTACATCTACTTTGGTATTCTAATGGACGGCGGCGCAAGGAGGTCCCTCTTACGTTAGCATTTGCGGGCTTGAATCTGAGAACCTGATCGCTACTGGTAGCGCGGAGATCATGGTTCAAGCCCACCAAATCTATATCTAATTAATATTCAATGAAGCACTGTAAAGCACTGTAAATGACAGGGAACGCAATGAGGGACATGAGGATTAAAAGCACTACATTCATAAGCTGGCATATCGCTGCTAGCCAATACTGTAATTTGTGGCCACAGTCTGCTGGACTTGAAGATCGAGTTACTGGCTTGGAGGTTATTTAAGCCCGTAGGTCTCTGGCTTGAATGACCTCCAAGCCAGTAACTGGTTCTCCAAGCCAGGCTGACTGTGGCCACAAATTACAGTATTGGCTACTGGCTATGTGCCAGCTTGTCAATCTAATACATCTAATCCTCATGTCCCCCCTAATGTCCCACATCAATTACAGTGCTGTACATTGCTGCATTGAATATATGTTTAACCCCTAAGATCTCCAAGCCTATACTCATACGGGCTTTGAGATTTAAATTCCCTGCCACGGCTCTTTAAAGGGCCAGCGGCACACTAATGCTTACCCCCATGCTGCTGGGGTAGAGTAAGTACCCACACGGTAACTAACCTTAACTCTCCCATGCTGCGGGGTCCCCATCAGGACACCTGCAGTGTCCCTGCATTAACCCTATAATGCAAGGGTCCCAATTGGGATCCCTGCAGTGTCCCCACATTAACCCCTTGCTGTAGGGGTCAGCGACGACAGATTTCCTGCTGAAGGTCGCACCCCTAGGAAAGAAAGAAACATAAATTAGTACAGAAATAAACACAACATAACATCTAAGCATTCTAAATATTAACCTTACTTTTCCGCAATGCCCCCATCCCTCATGTAGTCTTCTCCTGCTGGGCACCTGGAAAAAAATCTGCTGCTCAAAAAAAATAAAAATAAAGGTGCTCCTCAATAGAGGAACTCTCTGCCGCAATGAGGCTTGTAGTGCTTGTTCCGGTGAAAAAATTGAAATTGTGCCTTCTGATTGGCTGAATACGCTGTCAATCAAATTTCAGTCAATCAGAAGGCGCCAAGGTGTGAGCCAATCAGAATGGGATACACCCCTATATCCCATTATTATTGGCTGAAGGCAATAGTGCCTTCTCATTGGTTTACAAAAGATTGACAGGTCCAATGGTTTTCTTGCTGCCTAACTCTTGGCTACCGCGCAAGATCAAAGGCTTGAATGGGAGTAAGATGTGATTGGGCTCATTGCAAGGGATCGCAGCTCGCCGGCTGTAAGCCGCAGGAGTCCGCCATTAGAATAGCCAAGTACCTTGCGGCCTCCCCTTGCGGCTACTTATTTTGAAATCGTAGGATTAAAATGAGGCCCCTAAGGGTATGCAAACTTTTGATCAGTTCTATTTGGGTGATTTCTATTATCATTATTATTTAAAAGGGAGCCAAACAACTATGTGATAATAAATGGCTTTCATATGATCACCTATCCCTTAATAAAATACATTTTGTTTGCATGAACAGTCATATTTTCAAAATAAATGCAAAAATCTCACAATTTCTGGCACGGTATGCAAACCTGTATATATATATATATATATATATATATATGTAGGTGTGTATATGGGAGCAGTGGTAAAAAGAAAAGTCTCAGCAACAACTGAGACATGTTCTAAAGGCTTGGATTTTCCCAGATGCCAGCAACTGTACAACTGTAACTGTAAAGGAAATTAGCCAACATAGAGTAATTAAATTAATTAAGTCAGGCCACGGCACAGTGTATTATATGAAGAAAGATATAATGTAGATTGCTGAGGGAGGTTATTTGGGGTGGCTTGTATAGAGCATGACTTCTATCACATATTTAAAAGATAATATACAAAAATGTGTTTCTAGGAAAAATTAATTGTCTGTAGTAGAAATAATACATTACTGAAAGACAAAATAATAATTTTTTCCATCTTTGTTCTGACCTCTTACAGGATACAGTATGCTAAGGTACTGGCCAAATAGTTTATTCAATGGACATCTTATTAAGAGTTTTAAATCGTATGCTTATTTTTTGCAGAAATGCATTTTTATTAAGGTTCACTGTTGGGTTATAGCTGCTGACTCCTGCAAGATGTAATCTATAAACATATCATTTTTGGCATAGTAGACCTCCGTGGGATATGCGAGTTGTCTAATGCCTTCAAGAAACTAGAGAAATTTTAAGTATCATTGAATTATAAAGTACTATCATATTCTTCAGTGCTAAATACATGGGCTACAATGTATTTATAAGGCAATCTGACAATAGAATACAAAAAGGTATAGAAAGAGTCGAGGGCCATTATCTAACTATCTCTGCTCCAATGTAAGTTGGAGCAGAGATAGTTGGATAATGTATGGAGGGATTAAGCATCAATATCTTTAACTCCTGGCCTGTATATGGAACTGGAGATATGAAGCTGCCAACCCTAGAAAATCGCTGCTATACATATATTGGGGAGTACACAGTTGAAAATGGTACCCATTCTTTGTAGGAAAAAGGAAAGCTTTTCTCTTAGAGCATACAGCCCATTGTCTGTGGATCCATAGCTTGATTTAAAGCTCAACTTAAAGAGACTTTAAAGAGCATTGGATATACATTGAACTAGCAGCTTTTTGCTACAGTAAATATAAAATGCTCCTGTATGCTAACGAGCGGCTCAGAATGCGCAATAAGGGTGGGTATAACTGCTAGATAACATTGCAGGTCTTTATTTTGGACACTAGAGACAGACAAACAGACTGTAATCCTAATTAGAACATCAAAACAGCAATTAATGCGTGAGAGACTAATTTTCATATAAATATAGCTACAAGATGGAATTTCCCAGGATTGATTCAATTTATAAAAAAAATGAATAACACCACATATAGCCAGTTTTTCATGCTCTTTAAGAATAACCCAAATGAAAACTTTATTTTGGGATGACAGAGCCATTTTAATGGCCATTCTTATGATTCAGCTTGCATGAAATGTATAGTATAATAGATATCAGTATCAACAATTTATCAAAGTATTGTGATTAAAAAACGATTGATTTTCTGAGAAAACTTACACTGTTTATTTTCCCACCATTGGGCTTGCCCTCCTGTTGTGTTTTTCAGACATCGGCACAGCCTGTGAAAGATTTCCCTGCGCCTGCCTATTTACTGCACAGCTTTACTGAGCCTGGTTATTTGCACTGCGCTTCCTACCATAGTGTGAAAAGTGCAGAAACAACTACAATGTAAACAAGGTTAAGAAACATTTCTGTATATTATCTCACAAACGATCAAACATTTTTTTCGGCTATTATTACTTTCATTGCAAGCCTGTAGAAAGCGTAACTAAAACCTTGAAGTGGCAGAACAAAGGTCCCATAATTGATAAAAATACCTATATAAATACAGCTCATTGTTGTTCAAAATGTGAGTATAAGTCTTAGATAAATAAGCTTAAAAGTTGGGTATATTAAGCATAAAAGACATGAAAAAGTCCTCCCATTCTCCTATATAGATATGAATAATGAAGGCTTATAATACATTAAGATCTTAACAGTATATTGATCGAAAATTGTATAAAGCTACCAAGTGCATGTGCCCATGTGGCTGGGCATCCCCACTGTGAAAGAAACTTGTATAGGAGAATGGGAGAACTTTTTCATGCTTAATTATATCCCAAGCTCAGTTTGACTACGCTTCAGTCAAGAATATTTAATAACAACCTGTTGTAATTATATACGGCGAAGGATAGCTGAATTAATACGGCCAGTGTGCCAGATTATCTTGGTAAGGAAGAAGCTTGTCCTTGGGACATGGCCAAGGGTGAAGCTTTATAGAGGTGGGCTTAAATCTACTATGTGGGCTTGTTGGAAGCAAAGACGGAGTTACCTTGGACATGGGTGGTGGTGAGGAGGGGAGGAGGAGATGTGAGTAGATTAGAGAGGTGGCCCTGGGAGTGGTGGAGTAGAGGAGGAGGTGAGAGTGGTGGAGGAGAGGGGAGGATGAGAGTGGAGGAGGTGGAGAGTGGAGGAGGTGGAGAGTGGAGGAGAGACGGTGGGTGGTGGCGTAGTGCCCATAGAGATAGGCACTCAAAGTTCAGGTTCAGAGGGGAGTGGTCTGATTATAGGGTGGTGGTAGCTCGGGGGAAGGCTAGGCCCTCAGGGGTAGATGAGAGACGTGCACAGGGCCCTGAACTACAGGCACAAGACAAATGTGGTCCTCCTTGGTGCGATCCGTGGCCGCCCTGCTCTCCTTGCGGAGAGCAGGGAAGTTAGACCTGGGTCTAGGGCTCAGGCATGGAATGAGGTAGTGGCTGCAGTAACAGCAGTGGGCACAGCCAAAAGGGATGTGAGGTCTGTGAAGCACCGCTTTGATTGCATCAGGGTCAAGGAGAGGAGGATGATGGCCAAGGAAGACAGTCAGGCTGCAGCACCATGTGGTGGCCCCAAGTGACAGTCAGTTACAACGAGTGGGGAGAGGGTTGCCAAGGATCTATTGAGCCAGTTGCCCACTGCTAAAGCTTCAGAATACAAAGTAAAAACAAAAGAAAAGAAAAAAACAGGGGTAACCTCAGGAAAATTACAGGCTGCTCTAGAAAAAGACGATGTGGTTGTTTCAAGGAGTACAATACAATGATACTTGAACAAAAATGAGCTGCATGGTCGAGATGCAGAAAGAAGCCCTTTACTGCGCCAATGCCACAAAAAAGCCAGGTTACAATATGCCCGGACAACACCTTGACACGGCCTCACAGCATCTGGCACACCTGTAATTTGGAGTGACAAGACTAAAATAGAGTTTTATGTTCACAACCTTAAGAGCTATGTTTGGAGAGGAGTCAACAAGA